>JAUMHF010000010.1:13448142-13470476 GCA_032359275.1 Microctenopoma steveboyesi | reverse complement strand
ATTCAGTTGTATCCAAAGATGGATTCAGAGCATGTTCGCCAGACTCACCAGTCCCTGACTTTAAACAAGGACTCCAAGAGTCCTCCATATCTCATATAGATTCTAGGTCTTCTTCACCAGTGTCTGTGTTATCCGATTTGGAAATGGAATTATCTTTGCCAGCATTCTTGAAAAGCAGACCTTTATCTCCTGACTCTCAAACATCATTTAGACTTTCACCTGATTCACCGTTGCCTGACTTTATGCAACCAGAGTTTACACAACCTGAAACAGTTTTTGGATATAGGTCATCATCCCCTTTATCAACATGTTCAGATATAGAATATGTTGTTATGAGCCTAGGATCACTAGTTCATGAGAGCAGGCCCTCTTCAGTGGACTCTGCAGCATCTGTAGATAAATACCATGCTCTGACACCAGACTCACCCGTACCAGAATACAGACCAGCACTGCCTGAAAATGTCATTTTCAATGTTGGGTATCGCTCATCCTCACCAGAATCCATTGAGTCAGATATAGAATATGCTGTAAGTGATTCTTTAATGTTCATGAGTTACGATATTTGGGACAGACCAGATTCCCCTAGATCAGTTGGCTCAGATGTACCACCAAGTATAGAATGTTCCTTTTTACCTAGGTCAGAGAGATCAGGTAATGAATTTAAATCCGTGCGTCATAAATTATTAGTACCTGATCCAGATGGCTTAACAGGTGCAGAAGTCATAACTGACACATCTTTCTCAGAGTCACCACTACTATCAACAATGATTGAACAGATTTCGCCAAGGTCAGACTCATCCTCACCTGAAACGGTAGCGTCAGATATAGAGGATATGCTGCAGGATTTGGAATCTCAGTTTGCAGAATACAGGCCATCATCCGCAGAATCTGTCCTCTTCGCAGATCAGGATGAGAGAGACAGGCCACTCTCCTCTCAGTCACTACCTGAATACAGACCTATGTCACTTGAATCAGCCATGCAAATGGCAGATAAAAGAGCATCATCTCCCGAATCAGTGCCTGACTTCAATGAAAACAGGCCTCTCTCTCCAGACTCGCCAGTCCCTCAGTTTACATTAGTATTGGAAGAGTACATTGCTACACCTGGGTCAGTTTCACCTGAATCAGTGGGTTCAGATTCCGAGTGTGAGCTTATGGTCATATCATCAAGAGCCATTGAGACTGAGAGACCATCCTCACCTGAATCAATTTCATCTGTCAATGAGTTCAGGCGCTTGTTGCCTGACTCACCAATACCTGAGTTTATGAGAATATTGTCTTCTTATTTTATGGATGCTGCCCTAGTTGATAGTTCACCTTCACCAGTGTCTTTGTCATCAGACTCTGAATATGTTGCTTTACCCTTTGATTGTTGGATTGATGATAGCCCAAGACCAGTTAGTCCCCAAACTGCAGAGTCAGAGGAAGAGTTTTGTTGTGAGGATACAGATAGCTTAGCCTCCAAACAAGAACCTTTGAGTCATGTGACATCTCCTTTATTATTTGATCTGCCTTCATTAGTATGCGATAAAACGCAGTCACCATTATTCCATCAAACTAGTGAGACAAAGTATAAGGAAGACTGTATCAGTCCAGACAACTTGTCAGATACACCACAAGTACAACTTGCATCAGAGGCTGGAAGTATCTCAACTTTAAAAACCACTGTTTACAATGAAGACCAACCGATGAAGCCACCACCAGTCCAAGAGAAGACCCTATCCATCTGGAGTGGAGAGCTAAAGAACATGAGAGCCTCTCAGATGGTAAGAGTAAGAGCATGACAGTCCAACAACGTGGACAAATCCATTAACATGCGTCTTGGAGGAAGCAAGTAACACTGTGTGACACATAGGGACATGTCTGTGTGTATGATGATGTAATAACATAATAGTGATGTCAGAATGTGACTTACCTGTCTGATGGTCAGATTGCTTTTAAAGGTGCAGTGTGTAAGATTTAACAAGGTCTATCAGTCTTAAACACTGGTCCTTTTAGGCTGCATGTTTTGGCTTCTTATTGTTCTTAATCTCATAAGATGTTGACTGAATGGAAAAATCCAATGTGACCACCCAGCGATACTAACCCAGTACAATTTTGAGGTAATTTTTAATCTGTACCCTAATCTAAAGTGAATTGACTTGGACCATGTTGACATTCACTTGCAGGCTGCTGCAACAGTGACACAAGATGATAGTGAAATAGATGTGCTGTTTACTGGTAACAAACGGAAGGAATCAGTTCCTCTACAGCTACCTGACCATAACACACACACAACTCACAGAACTGTTACACCAGTGCTACATTCTCTTGAGAAGACATTCTGCCTAACGGAGGAGAAATCACATGGTTACTCAGAGTGGAAGTTGTCTCCTGAGGAAGGTGAGCTTTTTGCACCCATGTCAAGCCAGTTTCTGGTGCCTGCAGACGATGAAGCGGTGTTTTCAGGCCAACAAACCCTTCGAGTTTCTGAATGTAGCCAAGCATCCTTGAAAGACTTGAGTCCAGTATCTCCAGTGTTCAGTGATTCCATCCCAGCTCAGGTTGCGGCTGAAGCTACCATCCAGGGAGAAGACTTTGAGTTTTCCCCAGATTTTAATAGAGTCCTCTTAGAATTTGAGAAAACTGTCTCTGAATTTGAATCAGAAGAACCGAAGGTCCCAACAAAACAACTTGGTAAGGGCTCTGAGTCAGAGCAGCACTCTGACTCAGATGTGGAATTCTTCGACTGTAGACAAGCCTTCTGTGACTTCGCTGCACCAGAAGAAGTGAAACTGGAATCCGATATTAGCTATCATATCTCGGAGCCTGTTTCACCAATGCCTGGGGCTATTCCTGATACTAGCTTTCTAAAAGAAAGTCCTCAGCACGCTCATTTCCTCCAAGTGGATGATTTCAAGCGGTTCTCTTCTGGGAGTGAAAGTCTTAGTGAATTTGCTTATGATTCAGAGGGTTCACAGGAGTGTCGATCAGAGAGAGACCTATCATTGTGCGAGGAGCTTCCTTCCAGATATCAGGCAGGGTATTACGATGATGACGGCTTTCTGGGACGGGTAAGAGGTTGAGCATGCACTGGCTGGTTGCTGATGTGCTGCACCCAAGACTGATTAAATGAAACACACTTAATGCGCTTTTGTGTGCATGAGTCTCTACACTTTCAAGAAAATAAAATGATTAACAAATGAAATGAGTTGTTCACTAAATAATGATAATTGTTTATTAAATATATTAATTGTGTTTTTAGTGACATTGGTTGTAACAGCGTGTTGTATTGATGATATTTACAAGCTGCTAGAAAGAACAAAAAACATGTTCCCACCTTTTGATTTCTGCTTGTTATTGATCAGTGTGTGAAATACGTGCAGAAACATCAGCCGCACAATTCTAGTGTATTTCCTCATGGGAAGACTATCTAATTTACACTCCCAGGTAAAATTAATTATTCTCATGTGTTGACAGGTAAGTTTACAGAATTTTTTTAACTCCCTAACTAAATTTTTTTATTATTTTAACTCGTAGGTGTGAATAAAAATAATGCCTTTCACATATGTAGACTCCAGAATTACAGGTGTTACTGTGTGGTAATGTCACTATAAAAACAATATATTCAGTGAGAAAGACTATAAGTTGTGTTCGTTCTGACAGTTCCAATCTTCCAACAGACTCTGTATTTCACACACTGTTTCCCATCCTTGCATGTTTACTTCAGTTGATGGTGTTTTGCAAACCTGTGCCTTCTCTTCATCTCACATGACCAGTGTGTACAGTCAGACATTTTTATTTGATTTTGTCATTCCATGTGTCTGTATAAGAACATTTTAGGCAAATATACATAAAGGTAAAGTTAAGAGAAAAGAAGGAACAGTTGCTGCGTGCACGTGTGTGCTACTGTAACACTCATATATTGACCCACAGTGGTTGTGTGCTCCCAGGAGATAGCAGAGGAACTAGGGATGCTGTCCTCTGATAGCTCAGAGGAAGAGGTGCTGACCACCAGGGTGGTCCGACGCAGAGTTATCATTCAGGTAAACTAGCATGAAGTAGCTCTGCAGCCTCGGTGCCCTGTAGAGTGATGCAGGATTAGTGCGTAGCAGACTTTAGTGAGGAAAATCTTATGATTACCACATGTGCAGTGTTCTGTGAAGGAACCACCTAGCTTTCATCTTTTGTTGTGTCCATTCTACTTTCCCTGTGCTGTATAGAAATGTTTTAGTTGAATATATATGAAGACCACCAGGTGTCAGTCAATGTGCTGTAATCTGTAAGATTTTCTTTGACATGACATTTACATGAACATGGGTTTGTGTTTTCACAGGCGGATAGCCTTCCAGATATCCCATCACAGACTGTCACCGAGGAGAAGTTCATAGATGAGCAGGGGAACATGGTGGTAAAAAAAGTAAGACCGTTCACACAGCAGCACCTCCAAAAACACTGTTCATGTGCTCCACATGATGAAAACTCTCTTTCACACTAACTTGTTCTTTTTCTGTGTTCTGTCAGATCACACGGAAAGTGATCCGGAAATACGTGTCTGCAGACGGCATGGAGACACAGGAAGTTACCATCGAGGGCTCTCACCAGGAGATGGTGCAGATTGAGGAGGGAGACGCTGTCTCCAGAGTGGTGAAGAGAACTGTGCTGCACAGCGAGGGAGATCAGAAAGAAGTCAGTGTTCTCAACCTGCTACACTCATGTGTTTTCTATCAATCAAAAGATTAAGGTTCATGTCTGCTCCTTAACAGACAATTTAATTATTGGTTTGGTTTGAGATTGATAATAAAGCTGCATGTGAGGAAGGTTTTCCTGTTTTCAACATTGGAATTTGGAAATGCCCACTTCTGCTTTAAGCTGTGGGAATCTGTGTCCAGAACAAGCGAGTTTTAGACTGTGGGTTCCAAGGTGCACAGCAGCAAATAGTAAAACAGAATTATACTTGTTAGAATGTGAATGTTCTACTCACACTAGCTAGCTGTTACTGCTAACTAATAGTACTATTACATGTTACTGTTTGACAGGTTGGGAAAATCTAGCACATCTGTTCATTAAGCTACCAGAGAGCTGGTCCCCTGGTAGAGCTTACCAACACACCACATAGCATGGTATTTCTATGTGCTGAAAAGAATATGCAGGATAATGCCTGCAGTTTGTTAGACATGGTAGATGTAGATTAACTTTTTGTCTTCCTGTCTCCAGTTGACCTTCTCAGAGCCTCTTGCCCTGGTCGGAGCCACAGCATCAGAGTTTGAGGTGGAGCCGGTGCAGGGTCGAAAAGTCAGCAAGGTTGTCAAGACAACGGTGGTGAGAGGGGAGAGGATGGAGAAACAGATGGGAGACCCCTCGCTGGCTGCAGATCTCCCCTCAGCCAGAGAGGACTTTGAGAAGGTTAGTGTCTCTGACCTGAAACAACAAAATAGGATGTATCAGGAACTGATGTGATATACTTACCAAAGGTTGTGAAGGTAATGAGATGACATTAATATATACTGCTCAGAAAATAAAAAGGAACACTTTGAAAACACACTAGACCTCCGCTGGAAAGAAACCATGCTGGATATCCATACTGATATAGAAACAAAAAGATGATCAGCTTACAGAGGACTAAATACAGTGAAGTGACAAACTGCTGCAGCAGGTTAGTCCAGTGGTTCTCACTAGTTTGTATGGTTCCACATGCGTGAGGTGTAACCAGTGGTCTCAGATGGACCTAATATGACGTCTCTGTTCTAAGCTATGGAGGACAGTCAATGGTATCAACTCCTTCGTCCACAAGCTTACAATGGTCTAAGGATTTCACCCCTGATACCTAATAGCATTTAGGGTGACATTGTCAACCCTGTACAGGTCTGTGTGTTAGATATGTTTCCCCAGACCAACACTGACCCAGCACCAAACAGATCATGCTGAACAGCGTTCACCACGGCTTCTCCAGACTCTTTCACTTTGTAGGACTCTGTACTCATCCTGACCAGATACTGGTCCTGATGATGGACTAAGGACGTTTGACGGTCCTATCCAGCTCTCCTAGAATGACTGTATCCTGGAAACTCCCCAAACCTTCTGACAATGACACATATTGATGTGACTATGAATGGGCATCAAAACTGGTTCTTGTTGAGAACCTGTTCCCATTGTTTCAGTTCCTTGGAATTGACATTTTTGCAAATGAATTCCCTATTGATTCCAGTTGTGTCAAATGATCACCACGCACCTTAACGTAGTGTCATTTACCAAGCAGGAAACATGGCAAACACTCAAAGCTTCCCATCCCAAGATGTTACTGTGAACCTCTTTAGGGTCCAGGTTTCACCTCATGCTACCAGAAGTGACACTGATCCTACAGTCAAAAGCTAAACTAGTGAAAAGCAGTCAATAAAAGAAGAGGAGGGAAAACGTCCTGTTATTGAGGTTGTTTCATTGTTTCCCCTTTAGTGCGGCTAATTTTTTACCTTAAAACAGTCATCATCCCAGAGGTTTAACTGACTTAATGCCAAGCTCTGATTACAAAGTGCTCTTTTCATTTTTGTGAGCAGTGTATTTAAGCTGTATGACTATTTGTAAGACTTGTCAGTAAGCGCTGAGCACATCTTTTAGGTTTCCTGTGTTTATTCTTCCTCTCACCGTCTTCTGATCTCCAACTCCTCCTTCATTCTTTTCCCTCCAGGCATTGAGTTATGCTGGAGACTTTGGGAAAGTGCTCGTGCCTCATGTAGTAGAGGGAGAGATTGTGCAGGACGACGGTTCTGTGGTTAAAAGGTTGGGCTGCAGCATGGGAGTGTGTAGAAATGAACACAGTTACTGGTGTTTACTAAGACAGACAGAGGCATGGTGTGATTCCACTCTTCTAACAAGTTGTTTGACCTGTTCTTTGGCTGCAATGAAAAAAGAAAGTTTTTGTAGTTTTTCTGATTTTAACAGGCAGTTTAAGACTTGCAAAGGTTTAAAAGTTTCAACATGTCCTAGTTCATGCAGAAGGAACATGTTGAAGATTTTCCACTAAAATCCAGTGACTTTTTATTGTTGTTCAAACTGCTCAAAATAAGTACATTTATCAACTAAAGGTTTGTTGGGTTGGAAAACACATATCTGCCCAGCAGAGTTTGCTTAGAGGTGTTGGAACTCTGCTCTTTTTGTTTCTACAGAAGTCAGATGCATAAGTCACGAACTCAGAAGAGGACTGTGATGAGGGATGCCCAGGGGAAGCATGTGCACCTGGAGCGTCTGGACGACACCCCAGACGCCCTGCAGCCTGACGCACTGCAGCAGCACCTGCACCGACTGCTCCAGCGCTACTGTGAGGATGAGAACGAGAAGGAAGAGGAAGAGGAGGGTGACGTGGCCGAGGAGGAGGAGAGTTTAGACTGAGCAGCTGCTTTTACTTTTCCCCTCTCTACATCATCCACTGAAGCCTTTGGTGATGTACAACTGCTCAGATGAGAATATTCCAGATTCCCTTGCTGATCACTGGGTTGTTTTTTCTCTTTGTCCACCATTGGAACAGTATTTTTGTGCTTGAATACACTTCCTTCCTTCATGTTGTGTTTCATTTGCTCTTTTTGTGACCAAAGATAGCATCCTCTGCTTCTGTCTGATTATTAGTTTGTCCTCTGTTTCTTGTCTTTTTACCTTTTGGCTGCTGTAGTGTGCTTCAGATACGATGCACCGAAGGTGGATTCAAACGGGGCATCTCAGACGTTTCGCCTCATGCACGGGCCTCTTCTAGAAAAACTTTTGTAAACATTTGTACATAGAGGAGATTAAAACAAGTCATGCTTGGACTGGAAGAAAAAGTCAGAAAAGTAAAAAAAATCAAAGCATTTAATACATTAGCCCACTTAAACCTGCTGTACATGCACCGACTCAGCTGGAGAATGGCCACCATACAGATGAGATTGATGTTCCATGGAGAATGAATGTGTGTATCATCGTAGACTCTTTAAACAGCCAAACATCAACCTGCTGATCTGTTTACAAGACTGTGTGGTCACACCTTTTGTCTTCCCATGATGCACTGGCTCTTATTTTGTTTGTGTCTGTCCTTCCTAACGCGTGCTGTGCATTCACATCTTATCTGTCACAGAGCTGCCACCTCTGTGTGTGTATATACATCGTGTATCAAGAACAGAACGTAGTGAGTAATGAGGAATGTTTTGATGCAGATTGAGCACTTAACCCCCGCTGTCCTCGTACATGACGCACTCCCCACCACCACTACCTTCACACGTGCTGCTTCTCTTCACCCCTGACTGCAGTGGTGCTCACATGACCTCGTCCATAAAGCCTTTTAAAGGATAAAGCTGGCTATGTATTTCCTGCCGTTAACATATCCCATGTACAGAACAAACCCAACAGAGAACTGTGTTATGTTATATCGAACGTCATTGTTCATAAACTACTAAAAATGCATCAGTGGGAGCCGTGTTTGTGCCATTAGCAACATATTACACCTAACCTCATCAGTGAAACACTGACCACAGTCCTGTTCTAGCCCTGTCTGGAACAGTCCCTTTTTGTAAAAGGCTTCCTGCGTTTATATTTGTCCCACGGTTTTAGGAATTGCTGAACCTCTTTCAAAAACAGAGCTCTATATAAGACGCTATCAAATCAACATAGACATGAAGCCACTGCATTGACCAATGGACCGTATTGTGGGTTTTGCTCCCTTTTCTGGGATCTGTTGGCAGCACTGGAACACAGAGCACCAGACTTACCCTTTGAGTTTTTAGTTGATATCACTGCTAGTAAAAGAAGCAAACACTAACTTCCACTGACCTCAGCTATCACAACTGAACTTCCTTTTTTATTTATTGCCATCCGTGTGACCCCTGCATACCCCAGCAGTACAAGCTGAGAGTGACGTGTGTGTGTCTAATGCTAAAGTTTCAAATAGAAGTTTTGTTTGTTTTTTTCATGTAGACAAAACGTTTTCTGTTGGTTTGAAAGCTGGTTAAAACGCATTCAGTCTGAAGTATGTTTGGTCTTTATGTAACAGTACAATCCTCACGTTGCCATTTACTTTGATCCAACAGAAGAATAAAAGAAATGTCAAAAAGCGGCAATTGATTTGATAAATGAGCATCTTGTTTCCATGGTGATAACAATATATACATATTAACAGTGCAAATATCTATGCGGGCATGTATGAGTTTATCAAATGATTACTAAAAAATACATCTAAAACACTAACAATGCATAGCAGCTGCAGTGTGTACATGGCAGAACAATAAAACTGGTTGTGTCTAGAGTGGAGTGATGTCGTTCTTCCTCTGAAGTGTTGATTTCTAAATGGTTGTAACAGGCTACAGTCAGCTATGTCTTATTGTAAAAGTCGATATCTTTACAGTTTAGAGACAGGAAATGAGAAACATATGGCTCACATGAAATCAGTTCTATTATGTTTAACTTTCAAGTCATTATGTCATCGTTATGTTTACTCATTAATGTCATGTTAAATTCTCATCACTTAAGGTGAAATATTAAAAAAGAATTCCCACACTGAGCGAGAAACAAAAATGAACCCAGCCAATGAGAAAGCAGACCGAGCAGACGTAATGGCAAAGTCGTTTTGTGTACACTACAACAGAAATACCCTGGTAAATGTAAATCAAGTTAACTCTACATCTACTAATCATTTACTTAAGGTTTGTTATAATGTTACATATAGTATTAGTTTGTACACAATGGCGTAACAAGCATTAATGTACAGTTAAGTAATAAAACAAGTAACTAAGTGGCTGATAAAATGGTTTTCTAACTTCACAGCTACTCTGTTTCTATAAATGTTTGCTTAGTTCTGGTGCTCTCCCACTTGGCCACAATCAGTGGAAAAACCTCTTCATGGTGACATTTTTAATGCATATAGTTGAAAACATAAATCCAAGCCAACGATCTATTTATAGGAAAAATGGCATTTAATGTTTCAATAAACTAAGACTGAGGAAAGAGTACGAAAAGTACAGAAATACATGGTTTCATTGCCTTCTGTACAGTGGAAATATTACACAAACTAATGATTTTAAAAGATTTGCTCCACTTCCTGTGTGTGTTGGCCATTAGCATTTTGGATATAAAAATTGATTTTAAATGGAAGCAAATGACTGTTTTTTAGTTCATGCATATAGATATAAAACATGTCAGTATGTGATGCAAATGCACAACAGCTGAGTGAAGCTGATTTTAATAATGTCTGAGTAGATGTTACACAGTAGTAGAGATAACAGTCCTGTTCTTCTACAGTATCCTGACACATCTCATCCCCTCGTGACCTGATCAATAAGTTACAACACACAGTGCCAACAACTGATTTTTATGCTAAGTCCTGATCTTCTGGCTGTTTCTGCTCAAAGAAACAAACTGGGCTAAAGTTAACATACCTACAGTTCTGCTGCTGCAGGAACTAACGGTGCCTCACACACTGCTGATCACCTGGATCAAGTCTGTTCATCCAATCAGAAGATGGACAATACATCTTTTCGGTATGTATTAGCTTCTGATTTGCGGAACACAGCAGTGGACGGAGTACGGCTAGCTTTGAAAAGAGCTGTTTTTGGATATATGGATATGTGTAACAGGAGCAGCAGCACACAGCTGCTTCACTAAGTAAATGACAGTGGATGTTCGGTTCCTCTGACTGGTGAAAACGAGTGAACACACAATGGAGGGTAAAACGCAGTCACGAAACCAAACAATTCCAGTTTCTATTGGATTAAACTTTTTTGAGATAACCACGACCTGGATGAGAACCTTCACATAAACTTTCATTTTATTTGTAATGCATAATACTTTATAAATGAAAGGTATGCACTAAACATATGTATATAGTATAATAGTTTATATAAAAATGAATGACACCAAGGAGAATTACAGTTCAACTACATAGTGTGTTACAGGCTTAAGCCTCCAAACATAAATGCATCAGTTAACTTTTATTAAATATTCATGACCACATTCAGGTTTTATGACTTGTTGGTGCAAAAAGAGCTTGCACTTCTACTGGAGACGTTAGTTCTTGGTTCACTTTGCTGTGAACCCCTCTCATGAGAGTATTGCTGTATAACTGCACTGACTTCACTGTGCTTTCATATTTACTTTACTTCGCTTGGCAGATGCTTTTATCCAAGCTAGTGCTGCTTGTCTGGCTCAGGGACACACCTGGTAGGGGATGCACTAGGAGTCACACTAGGTCTCAAACCCGAGACATTCTGCATCCCAGTCTGACCCCTAGCCCATTGAGCCACCAGGTCGCTTCCTTTTTCTTATAACTGTTTTAAAATAAACCTTTTAAAATACCATAATGACAGAAATTCAGTTTATTCTATTGTTTTCTTAAAGATCAACATCTTGTAACATAAAACCTGTTCAGCTGATATGACAATACCTAAAATTGGGTCATACATTCAAAATGCCCAAACCTTTCAGGCAGTTTTTCCAGGAAACAAAGGGCATAAACACACCCAGAGTTACATAAAGTGGCCCCTTGAAGAACTACTTTTAGCTTACATTAGCACAGGTTCCCTGATAAATCATGGTATGTCATCCAGAGGAGCCAACCTGAGCCAGTAAAGGGAAAGGCTCCTCAATGGCTACACTGCACGCAGATAAAGATGGCCCAAACAAATCATTTTTTCTGTATAAACTGTTCACGAAATGTTACAGCAATATGTGAAACAGTGGTAAGATTTTGATTTTAAAGTCAGGGTTTGAACCCAAATTAAATAAAAGCAGTTTATGTTGGTCTGATTGGAGAGCTCCTATGTTTTAGTGGTAAAAGGATGACATCTGTTGGCCAAACCTTCATGTTGTCTGCGTGGAAGGATTCGAATTATTATCAGATCTTGCTGTCACAGTAAGTTACTATGACTCTAGTACTGTAGATAACAGATTTATAAAACTTGGGACTCATTTTAATTTAATAAGGCAGCAGCAACCTCTCTGCACAGCCACACTTCTTACACAGTCCTTTGAAAAGTCTTTAGAAGTGAATTTGGAGCTCAAGCTACAAGCCATGGAACAAAAAGAAGTCTCCAGCAGAGGTAAGCAGTGGTGTAGTGGTGTCTGGACAAGTCGCTATACTGTAAATTTAGCCTCCAATGTTTTTAATGGCCTTCACAGCAAAATAAAAAAAATAAAATTACTGCTGGTACAGAGGCTCATTTAATTAGTAGCGACAAATAGTAGGGACATTTAACATGAAGCCAACGTGTTTTCAGTCAGAGATATATATATTTTTAAAACTTTAAAGGTTCTGAATATTAATTAACTGTGACAACAGAGAGAAATAAGTAATGTAATTTTTCATACTTAGCAATGCCAAAGTGTGTAATATATTAATATTTATATACAGTATATATATTTCACCTTATTCATGAAGATAAATGTAATATTCCTTCTCAATACAGTGAAGTTTCTCTAAATAAGTGCAGCATCACGAGGTCGTTTGTTCTGAAAGCTTGTTTTTGTTGCCATTTTCACTATTAACTTTTCACTTGAGGAAATGTTTTGATGTGTAACAATCGACTGAAAAGAAAGTGACGACAGAGGATATTTTTCCCGGTTTAGGCAAAGAGCCACATGTCCCAAAAAAGACAACAATGGCAGAAAGAATTGACGTACCTGCGGAAAATAAAGCGTATCAGCACGTCACTGTGGTTGTAGACCGCTGAAAAGCACCATAAGCCTGCGTATACCTTGTATTAAACTATGCTGCGACGGTCCAACAAGAAGTAGCTATACGCCATACTGCTGCGTATACCCTGGACTACACTACTGGAGGAAAGTGCAAAAGAAGCTCGTCAGATCCTTTAGAAATCACATGTGCACATTAACAGTGGGCGTTGTTAAGGTCAGGAAACCCTGATGAGGCCACAGAAAACATGATAGCAGAGCCTCTTTTGGACTTTTTATCATGCGGCACACAAGAAGCTCAGATAGTTCTTCAGAACCATAACAAAGAGTCAGAGGAGCAGGTTGTGACCAGAATAGAAAGCACAATCTCTCAGACCTTTCCTGAGGTTTTGGACCTTAATGCCTCCTGTGAAAGCTCAGATAATCTGACAGTACTGATTGTTGAGGATATCAGGGAAAATGTTCCATCAGCCCTTTCCTGGCGTGAAAGCTCAGAGAAGTTTTTATTAGGCCCAAGAAGTCTTCCATGTAGGGTTAGTGCTAGGATCAAGCATGCTTGCTAAATGCTAAAAGCATTTGCAAAAAGGATGAAAACCTTTTGCAGCTTTGCATTCCACCATGCTTCAGACAGAGAATGAGGCAGAGAAGCCAGCGCCCCATCCCGGAAGACATGGATTCAGAAATGACGATGAGGAGTCCTCATTACAGATGATAAATAGAGCAATAAAGAATAGAATTAACAAAGAGCTGAATGAAAACACTGATCCTGTTACAATTATACCGTCAGAGCTCAAGTGCAACATGTTAGAATCCGAATTATTTCTGGACATCAACAGGTTTGCAGATGACATGGCCAAGTTAATTATCGAAGAGTCGGGGAACCTGTTCACAAGCAAATGATACATTATCTTTTTGAATTTAAAGACATAACTGAAACGTCTTCTGCCAAATGTGCCACAGCTGTTGTGACATTGTGAGCCGTTTTCTTTAGGTGAAACGTTACACTCATCATGAAGGAGAAAAAAATCATCTCTGCTTCTCCTTCATGATGAGTGTAATGCAGAGTTCAGGTTCTGTTGCAGGACACTCATCATGAAGGTGGAGCTGTTGATCTAGCGCAGGACTTGAACTCTATGGATCACCACAGCAGTCAACACTGTGTGGTAATGTGGGTTTTGTCCAGGTACTCTGGTTTTCTCCCACATTTTTCAAACCATACAACAATTAGTCAGTTTCATTTAAAAATGGAATCAGAAATGTAAATAAAATAACAAATATTAATTAACCATCATGCCAGACTGAAGTCGTGCTCTGTCAGTTTAATTTAAAGTTAAATTAAAAGCGTGTGTTCCTTGTAAGAGGAAACAATTTTCATAAATTTATGTAGACAGGAAAAAAAAGGGGCCCTAATATTGATCTTTGTGGGACTCCAGCAATATCCTTCAGCCTCTGGTTGCAGTAGCAATTATAACAAAGCATAGCATAGATAATAGTAAGAAGGAACAACAAACCAAGTCATTTGGCATAAAATCACACATTTTATTCGAAATTTCTTAATCGTCAGGCTTGTCCAACCAGTGTTCCACTGAATTTCATCAGAATAGAATGAATTAGAATGACAAAAACAAAGTGTGGTATTTGTGGTTAAACAAAAGAACCAAAAACAAAAAGCTCCCTATCCCTGTGCTGTGATTCTTGGATTAAACTTCCCCGATTTGTTTTTCCAAAGACACTTCAAAACTACCTAAGTGAACCCACAAGTGATGTCAACAAATGATGTGTCTTAACTGAACAGTGACACAATAATAACCATTATATTAAATAACAAATCAATGCTGATTTACTGGTTAGTCAATATGGCAAGAAATCCCAATCCCAGTTAAAAAAATGGCAAATTTACTCCAACATCTAAACATTCCATCTGAATTTGGCATTCATGTAAGTGTGAGCATTGTACTTCTGTCTGGTAAAACACTGCTGTCCACCCACTGAATAAAGGAATCACTGATAAGGG
This sequence comes from Microctenopoma steveboyesi, assembly GCA_032359275.1. Taxonomy (NCBI): domain Eukaryota; kingdom Metazoa; phylum Chordata; class Actinopteri; order Anabantiformes; family Anabantidae; genus Microctenopoma; species Microctenopoma steveboyesi. Next base: position 13,455,838 of record JAUMHF010000010.1, on the reverse strand, counting down.
TACAACAGATGTTTAAAGGAAAATAACGAGAAGTGGAGGGACAAGTAACAATATCACAATAGAAAAAGTAAACAACATAATAGAACCAATAAAATTCACATAATAATATAACTAGGAAGAGTCACAGAGTGGCCTTTAACAAATGTATGAAGAGAGTTTACATTCTATCATAAGAGACTCTTTACAGTTGCTGCTCTGTGATATAGGATATTTGATAAACAGAAAAAGTTTTCAATTTATTTTCCCTTTTAAACTTGTAGTCTAAACTCCTAGTAAACATATTTAGTGCGAACTGCAAACTGGAAAACAATTAGCAAAATGACCTAACTCTGTCCCATGGATACGACTAAAGGCTAAGCAAAGAGAGAGCGATTTACATCAACTACCAAAATCTATACACCACCAAAACAAAGCAAGCTTGTATCTGAGCCTAAACAGATGATAGTTCTGAAAAGAAAGCAGAGTAAAAAGCAGATATGTGATATATTGGTCATTGTGCCAAAAGGCAAAAACATCACAATAGTCCTCAATATGTGCAATATTCAATGAAAAGCTCACTATATGATGATTGGAAGTTTCACATATTTTCACCAGCCTATTAAAAACGCGGCTCCTCTGAAACCCACATTTTAAATCGTACTTAAAACTGATTTAAAAAAATGTCAGCGTAATAAAATGTGCTGTGGACAGTAATTCCCCAGAATGAACACCATACACTCTCACTACTAAATGATATTTTCAACGTGATGTTTTCTCCCTCATTTAGTCAACCCCCCACCCCCCCAGACATTTGCAACCATCTTCAGTCCAGCAGCGACAATATGTAAACAACACACTGAGAGGGCGGAGCTCTAACTATCATGGGCAAGGATTGGCTGAAGGATCTGATTGACACTTGGTAGGCGGGGTCTGGTCATCCAACTCCTATGAGCGTGTTGGTAGTCAAATGTGGTCCTCTCAGCTGCAACACAAACCATTACACACATTCAATTCATCTTCATTTGTATAGTGTGAAAAAACAACACAAAGTCATCTAAAGGCCCTTCATAAGGGTTTAAGACCTTAGAGAAGATGATGCTCACAGGAACTAGAAACGCGTTTAGTAAAGACATCACTGTGAAATAAAAATCGGATTCTCTCTGCAGGAGAACTGTATGTCACACTAGGTGTAAGAATATAAAAAAATAAAGAGGGATAAAAAAAGTGTATATTACTGTGTCCAAATGCTGACAGCAGAATGGGTTTGCTAGACTCCAAGATAACTAGATGTGTGGTACATGTGCAGACATTTGGAAAGAGAGAACCAAATCATTAGAGAGCTTTCAGAATGACTAGTTAAGATCTACGTGACCCTCCTCTAGACAGCTTACTTAGTTGGCATGGTTGGTGACCCAGAGCGGTGGAAGTGGATGTTCTGCCACTTGCTGTCACGGCGGTGCCAGATCCGGGTCTCCTCTGACTGCATGGTGCGAGGCATACCATTGCTGTCGATGTACTGGTTGAGGCGGATGTAGGCGATGCAGGCAGCCTCCTCCCCAATCAGGTGGACGTGTGGATTGAGCAGGATGGTGTGAATGGGCTGCTTTCCCTTAGACAGAGCTGCAGCGGATGGAGAGAGAGCAGAGAAGACAGAAATAATTAGCAAAAGCAGATAGATAGCAGTAGATTGTGTTGCTTTGGAAAGTGAAATCATTCACCATTCTCAAAGTAGAAGCGATGGAAGTCTGTTCCCTCCACCAAGTTACCCAATGCTTCAGGCTCAAAGGACGTAAGGCCAGGATCACAGATCTTCCTGAGAAAATGAGAGACCAGGTTAAACCAACACAAATGCGGACATGTGGTAGTTCTACATCTGTCAGGTATTTCAGGTGTTAGTGAAATAAACCACTTCAACTGACGTGTAGGCCTCAAAGTCTCCATTGTTGATGGCCTCAATCAGCTGCTCTGTCACTTTTATGATCTCCTGCTTGCGAGCTGAGAGACAAGGACATTTCAGATTAGATTTGGCTACAAACCACTGTTTGCAAACACATCACCACTTAAAGTGTAAAAAAGGAATGTATAATGTGGAATGTAAGGACAACATCAAAACTTGCAAACATCAGGACTTTCAAGGACTGAGATTCACAACAATTTCAAAACCACCAATACACCACCACAGAAATGTGATTGGAGGAAAGACATGACGACATAAACATTACCTTTCATGCTAAGTAGGTAAGCTAGGAGACAATGAATGCAATGAATAAGTGCTGTTGTTGTTCACCCACCACTGACAGGTACACAATATAGGCAACATGGAATGAAAAGCTGCCTCATGCCATTCTCCTATCTAACCATCTTATGTTAGCTGCTGTGCAGAAAGCCTTTCGAGTGGCACTAAAACTAAAAACTAACTGCTGGTGAAAAAGAAATGATCATCTGCAAGTTCAGCGGCAGAAGACGAAAACACACAACACCCAGAATACCTACTTTTGTAAAAACTTTAACATCTTTTGTGCTCATATTCTAAGTAAGAGATAATAGGTTTAATTGTGTTCATTATGTAGAATTATGTCCTTTTTACAAGAGTCATAAACAACATGTCCCCACCTTCATAGAAATAGCATGTTTAAGGCACAGTGCTTTGTTTAAGAAGACAGTCCCAGAAAAAAGTTTGTAGGAAATATGATATAAAAGTTAAGGATCATCAACATAACTTTTAAGGATGAAATTAGGAAGAAAATTGGTGCCATATTTTGATTTTGTGTACAACTCATAATGCATCTGTCACCGACAGTCCCATAAGCAGTGTGCAAACTTTGACTTCTAAACGTTTTGTCATTTCTCAGTTAAAAAAAATACAAACAAAAGCAGCTGCAGTGGTTTAACAGTGATATGCATACATCTAAACATTGATTGAAGGTGCCAAACACTGAAGCTGTGTTATTAAAAATGAATTCATCATTCTTAATATGTGCATTTGCTCCAAGCACTATGCATCAGCACACAACAACTCAAACCCAATTAGACGTTTGACAGTTTTTGAGACTTGAAGCAGATCATTTTTGTGATCATTTATTCGTTCACTTAATTTGTCTCCCTAGAAACCTTGAGAGTGAAAATAAGTGGTCTCGCCTAATTGCTCCTGCACATGTCCAAACACACTGATGGTATTTAGCAGTGTCAGTCAGAATAAAGAGCTCAGCCTCTGTAGTTGACTGATACCGACTGTGCTGCAGAGTGGAAATAATGCCCTATGAGCAGATGTCAGCTGTACAACAGTCTCTTCCTCTGGGAGCTCTTATTGGAGCATGAACAGAAGCAGGAAAGATGACAGGACACTCAGTACTCACACTCATGAGTGCACAAACATACACACATGTGCACCAGGAGATAAACAGGAAAAATAAATAAACCTAGAAAATGGGGGTTCATTTACTTTTATCACCATCGCTCTGTGCGTTTAATGAAGATTTTTTATTAATTTTCTTGCAATGCATGGATAGAGGGATAGGAAGAGGGTCTTTTATGTACCAAAAATTCTTCTTTAAATAACTTTCTTTGGCAAAAAACACACTTTTCCACTCAATTATTTCTTTCTAATACAAGAACAGTCCTATATGTATGTTGGATACAAAGCAGGCCCCCTTTCCTTCCAACAATGGTACATCTTAACAGACCACAGGATTGAATTGCCTGACTGGAATCTGAAGTGTAGTACATCTGGATATAAAAGTACAGCATTAATAAACCCGGAGGATAAACTACCTAGAAAACTGAGGCAGACGTTAGGCTTCTGAACGATGGGGGGAGCTGTAGGACTGCAGATCTGCACTCACATCCTTGTGCGTACTGGTCATTCAGGGGTCTTATTTAGTGTGTGAGGGCTGACCTAAGATGACTTAGTACACAGAATTATTCAAGTTATTTCCCCAATTAGGAACTGTGTCATCATTCCTACCCTGCACATTTTGAGAGTGACAGCACTAGGACAGAATGATTTCTCAGAGACTCTGAGAAAGGGGACTTACACTGAGTGTTGGTGGGGCCCAGGCTGGCCAGGGGCACCCCATTCTGGGGGCTTGGGCCATGTGTGGATGTGTGATGGAAGCCACAGAGGCATGTGTTGGGATGGTCGGAGACAAGCACCAGAAAGGAAGATGTGAAGAAGAGGAGCAGGTAGGCAGCCACCAGTGCCCACAGGATGTACTGGCAACACTCCTCACAACTGGGCCAAAGACTAGGAGAGTACCAGCAGGAGGTGAAGAAGGACGAGGTTGAAGAGGAGGTGGAGGTGGAAGAGGAAAGCGAGGGAGAGCGGGAGTACGAGGGGGGGCACAGGTGATCAGAACTGTAGTGGTGTAACTGCTTAAGGTGGTAGATTTGGGAGCTAAGGGAGGGAGAGCGTGCTGAGATGAACCATGGATTGGAGGAAAGACGAAATTGTAGATTGGTGTAGAGGGCGGAGCAGGAATAACAGGATTTTGGAGAGAAGGAAAACATGAAATGAAGAACAGATGACACGCATGCAGGAATTGACAGTTTGTTTAAAGTGATCTTTTCTTTCCCCAGCTCAGAACAGCTCAGTGTGCAAGTGGATGATACATAAGTTAAAGGTATGAAAAAGAAAATATCAGTTTCACCCACAGGTCTGTGGGATTAGGTTTATTGAAATTTTGATTCAGCATAACTAAACCTGACCTGACTATATCCTTCATTAACATCTTTATCCAGCAGACAGAGCAACATCAGCTTCATTAATGTGTCCACCTAATCACTACAAGAACACAACAATGATGTTTTCCTCTTACAGAACCTGTGCACGTAAAATCCACAGGAAGCACATTCCTGCTGTGTTCTTCAACTACAGAGGAAAATTAATTACCAGTGATAACGAGTGAGTTGTTTAAAGATTGTTTACTTATCTGCCTCCATGTTGCCATAAAAACTAATGCAACAGAATTTTATTTAATTGCAATTCCCCCCAAAAAGCTTTAACTAGACCCAGTAACCAACCATCAATCATCTATTAAGGTTCTCATGAATCACATTCACGAAACGGACAGAAAGTACTATTTGCACTTTCATCTTCCCACTTCTTGCCACAGATTAACATCTTATCATATTGTCAAAGATTTCTGAGCCTCTTTGTAAGCTTCTGTGTGATTGAGGCCACGGATATAAGACAGGGGAACAGGTGCGTTTTAGTGTGATGTGAGAGACTAAAGAAATGAAATGATGATGGATTGTTTTCATTCAAAACTAAAACTCAGCAGTATACTAAGTAGAGCAGTGTACAGCAATGTCAAAGTTTCGCTGAATAAGGTTACTGAAACATTGAGAAATGACGACCCCCTCGGTAATGAATAACATTAAGCTCTAATTTAAAGACGCTCCACTCTTTTACAAGTTGTGAATCACCACTTGATTCTACAGCTATCATTACTGAATGAATACACTTTAAGGCTGGAGCTGCAATGTGTCAAAGTTGGTGGTTACCCTGGAGAACCCAGACCCTCAGCGGTTCTCTACATATGGAACATTTACACCAGTGTTTAGTCTGGGTGCCATATTTATATCTGTCAGTTGGTTTGTCATAATAGGTTTATAGAGATTGTCAAAAGTTACTCCACCCCAGATTACCTACCTGTGGATTCACAGACAGTCTATAATGTCATCACACTCCAATTCCTTTTGTGTAGTAGATGCAAATACTAGTTTCTTTTAAATATTCTAGAGTACTAGTTGGGAAAACAAAGTTCAACCAACGTAACCCAAAAGGGTCCAGAATGAACTAACTCTGTGGCCACAGGTTTAATCAAGCCACACCGTATTTAGTGCTGTGTACTGCTGTGCTTAGCAACAGTTCTTTGTGAGAAGTGACAGGGACAGAGCCTACACACCAAATATAAATGCTGTTGTTCATTAATGTAATCCATTTCATGGATCATGGTTTCAGGTTTCTTCCTTCAGCCAAATCAACACAAAGAGAGCACAACAGTCATGCTACACAGACAGAGGTAACATGCATGAGAGATCAAACATTTGAACACGGATAAGACATGTGACACTGTCCTAATGAGTTGTGTGGGAGTCATTGTGCTAACAGAGAGACAGTATTAGTTAGTCTGAACCTGCGTACCTCTCACATCCTCATCCTCGATGGTGGTGTTGGCACTCTCACTGGACTCCTGTGGAACGACAAATAAGACCTGTGAGCTTGATGATGGCAGGTTGCGCGATCATTATCGAATTTAGCACCTGTCATATCCTGACTTGGGATTAGACTAGACACAATCAAATAAAAACAACTACATTGACTAAGATTAGGAACAAACTATATTAGACGGTAAAGAGTTGGGTATCTGACAAATTGGACTACTACTAAATGCAGTTGATGAACATTTGAGGAAAATTCTGCTCATTGATTGTGCACAAACGAATCCTAATAAAGCGGTTTTCAATGGTACAAGTGATGAGTTAAGCAAACAGCCTTACGCGCCTTATGTATGATCCTACAGCACTCTTACTATGCACAACAAAGTTTACTACTGAACACTGTCAGCCACAACACCATCATGTTACACCACAAAGCAAGAAAGGTAACAAGCATGCACATGTGTTGTAACACTGTCTTATCATCTTATGGATTATACATGATGGCGTAAATCTTGCATCTCCCTCCTATGGCCCCCCTCTTCTGGATCTCTGACAGGGAAGCAGCCTGAACTGGTGCGGGAGGTCGAGAGGTACCGTCTAGATATAGTTGGGCTCACCTCTACGCACAGTCAGGGTTCTGAAACTATTTCTCTTAAGAGAGGCTGGACTTTGTTCAATTCTGGAGTTGCTGTGGGTATAGGCGTCGGGCAGGGGAAGCCTTGCTCTTCGTCCCAAGGCTCGGTGCCTGTAAACTGGGCCTGCCTCGGCTGTTGCAAAGGCAAAAACCCGGGTATGGGAGGAGTTTGGTCAAGCCTTAGAAAAAGACTTTGGATAGGCACAGAGAAGGTTCTGGCAAACCATCAAGCGTCTCAATGATGGTATTCTTTTCACCATCATTGAGCGGTGAAAGGAATACTTCAAGGAAGTATCTCTCAGAAGATGCGAGATGGCGCCAGTGTGTGTGGCTGCTCGTCTGTCTCTGTCAAGTTTGCTTCTGTTTTTAGTAATTCTGACTTGTGTAATCCGTGAAACAAAGTCTCTGCTGAGGTATGATCGCCAGACACTATTGGACCTCCAACCTTTGGTCCAAAATAATGTTTCGTTTGGAGCTGGTGGGCAGCAACCCCTGCCCCCAATTGTCTCGGAAATCCCGGGTTACCTGTACTGGGTTCACTCGTTACCTTCCCGGTGAAAGCGCAATCGTCGCCGGGGTAAACGGAGTGGTCGGCTGGTGAGGCTGAAAGTTTCCCTAAGGAATTCTCCCGCAGTTCTTCGACCAGGGCATGGACTAGTTCAAAGATTGTTTGTCTCTCGGCGTTTCCTGGACCCTGTTGAGGCCTGCTTGGTGCCCGTGGTCGGCTTCGGTGAAACTCCTCGGCTTCGCTGCCCATGTCCTCCCAGGCTAAACCTCCGCCGTGAACACAGTCAACACCTGACATCGCTACCGGGGGTTTCTGGACTTACCGAACCCCATGCTCCAGCTCCTGCCAGGATCGGCCTGGTGAACGCCAGATCACTGTCAAACAAAACTTTTATTCTTCGGGACTTCTTCAGC
>JAUMHF010000010.1:13363397-13448042 GCA_032359275.1 Microctenopoma steveboyesi | reverse complement strand
ATGTAATTTTATTATGTATTTCAAATGTACAGCACTTTGTGTCAGCTGTGGTTGTTTTAAAGTGCTTTATAAATAAACATGATAATGATGATGATGATGAAGGATCTTCTCAATCCCACCAACATGTCTTCCTTAGCAGAAGCAGAGCGTAGTTGGGAAGCTCCAAGGTACCGGGCCCCTGGGGTGGATGAGGTCTATACTGGGTTCCTTAAAGCTGTGGATGTTGTGGGGATGTCTTGGTTGACAAGTCTCTGCAACATCGCATGGACATCGGGGGCAGTTCCCCTGGATTAGCAGACCGGGGTGGTGGTTCCCCTTTTCAAGAAGGGGGACCGGAGCATGTGCTCCAACTACAGGGGGTTAGGATCACCTCCTCAGCCTTCCCGGTAAAGTCTATGCAGGAGAGCTGGAGAAAAGAGTTCGATCGATAGTCGAATCTCGGATCCAAGTGAAACAATATGGATTCCGTCCCGGTCGTGGAACACTGGACTAGCTCTACACCCTGGCCAGGATCCTGGAGGGGGCATGGGAGTTTGCCCAACCAATTGGATGGATTTGGAGAAGGCATTCGACCGCGTCCCTTGAGGGGTCCTGTGGGGTGTGCTTCAAGAGTACGGGGTAAAGGGCTTGTTGCTACGAGCCACTAAGTCCCTGTAGAGGAGGAGCAGGAGCTTGGTTTGCATTGCTGGTAATAAGTCGGACTCCTTCCCAATTAAGATTGGACTCCGCCAGGGCTGCCCTTTGTCACCAATTCTGTTCATAACGGGGCGGACGGGTCCTGTTTGGTGACCTCAGAATCTCATCGCTGCTTTTCGCAGATGATGTGGTTCTGTTGGTTCATCCAGCAGTGACCTGCAGCTCTCACTAGAGCGGTTTGCAGCAAAGTGCGAAGCGGCGGGGATGGGAGTCAACACCTCTATATCCGAGACCATGGTTCTCAGCCGGAAAAGGTTGGTTTGTTCTCTCCCGGTTGGGGACAGGGTGCTGCCTCAAGTGGAGGAGTTTAAGTATCTCAGGGTCTTGTTCCAGATTGAGGGACGAATGAAGCAAGAGGTCGACAGACGGATCGGTGCGCCATCCACAGTTATGTGGGCTCTGTTATGCGAAGAGAGAGCCGAGCCAAAAGACGCGGCTTTCGATCTACGTTCCTGGGGCATGCCCGGAACACCTCCGCTGGGAGAAGGCCCCAGGGCAGACCCAGGACACGCTGGAGGGATTACATCTGCCGGCTGGTTTGGGAATGCCTTTGGGTCCCCCCAGAGGAGCTGGAGGAGGTGGCCGGGGAGAGGGAGGTCTGGACTTCCCTGCTTAGGCTTCTGCCCCCGCGACCCAATCCCGAATAAGTGGCCGATAATGGATGGATGGATGGATGGATGGATGGTGTAAATCCATATGTCAGCACAGGTTAATCACATCAACAACATGTGGCGTCCAAACTATTCTGTTCAGCATTGGATTGGAACTGTTTTGGTATCAGTGGTAGTTCATGGTCAAAATCTCCTTGTCACACAACTGTAAAACCTACTTGGACTTTTTTAATGATTTAAGATCTACCAAAAATAGTAAGCCACACACAAAACTGCACACAGATTATCAACAATAAGTTAGAGAATGGCATGCAACAGTTAATAATGGCATGCAGTACTTTTGCAGAATCTTGTTTTCTCACTTGATGTGTCAGTATCAAAAACATTGACTGGCACACAAGTCATTAGAGGCAACATGATGGTTCTACTCTAAGTGACGCACATATCAGCATCAATGTACAGCGTTGTACTAGCCTCTGATCAGCTGAATACCTTGTTTCCATCAGCTGGGTTGTGGATAACAGTGGTTTGAGGCTCCTGATTTGAGAGGATGAACAGTAGGGAGAAAAGTGTGTGTAGAATGAAAGTTAGCGAGGATCAGAAAGAACGTTTGACAGACGTATTTCCCAACGGAAAAGAAAAAAGTGGTAAAAAAAGGAAGGACAACTATAACAGGGAGTAAAAACAGAGTGACTATAGCAGACTGCAGCAATTCAAGACAGAATGAACGTGATGGCAATGAAAGTTGTAGCAGGTTGTCATATGCATGATGTTAAGTATGTCAAGTCTTTCACCATGAACAGCAGGAACAAGTTTAAATTCAACACTGACAACGAGAGAACCACTGACATCCAATGATGTTCTCACAACTTCATTTCTTTTCTGGCAAACACCCAGGGAAGGTTTACGCCATTACATAACACACCACCTCACAGATACAAACATATACCCACAATATTAAAGAAATACAAATGGTAACAGGCGTTCATCGTCGCAATGAAATTCATGCTAACCAGTTTTCTGTACCACAGCTGTTTAGTAGTGTTGTATTTGCCTTCATCTCCTGGCTTTGAGCTTAATGTGCAAATGTGATAATATGCCAATCAGCTGTATTTTGTGTCTAGTGTTGGGTTTCTGCATACATGGTGATGGTTGCATTGTGCTGACTTGATATGAGACAAATTTACAGATGAGCTTTCTTTTTAACAATCAATGTCATTTTCATGTCTTTGCATTAATTACAGCAATGAAGTTGGGGCATTAGTCTAGCTTAGCACAAAGGCTTGAAGCAGGGGCAACAGCTGGACTGGTTCCGTTGAAAGTTGAAAAATACAACTCCACTATAGTTTACCAACACAATCTGCTCAAGATAGATATAAATGACAGCTGATGGTGTCAGAGGGATTTGCAGTACATTGTGGAACTGTGCTATATCACAGGATGTCGGATACAGCCGGCTTCTTCTCTTCATTTAAAATCTGGCAGTAAAGTGTGAGAAGCTGCACACAGTCACTCAGAAACCTCAAGCTTTTGTCTTTCACGTCCTTTAGTTTGAGAGATATACATACAGTCTTAATCTGAGCTGTAAAAGTCATGGCAGGTATATTTTAAACTTCAGAGCCCTGCTAGCAGTTTTTCCTTCACTTTCTATTGGCAAAAAAATCCAAACTTAGATAGTCTACGGGCTCCCGCAATTGTGGAACTCTAACATTTCAATCCAGTGTTGTGTCCTTGGTTAAAAAAGGCTGAAATGTAATGTCCCCAGTGGCAGAATTACAGCCACCATCAACAACAAAGGAAAATGTAGCCCATTTACAGCAACGTGGCAATGTGGAAGCAATCTAGAAGTGTATGTACACAGCTCAAGTTTCACAACCACTATTGTCACTCTTAAGCTTTATGGACAAACACAACAAAACCATCAACAGTACAATAAGGAAGGTGTAGAGTTCAACAGAACTGGCACCAGGACAGATGGTTAGAAAGCAAAAGCCATGCAAACACAAGCAAGGCAGCAAGGCAGGCAGTGTACCAGAGAAGGAGTGGGAACAGGCTCTTTGGGGCTGGTGACCACATTGGCCTTGTTGTTGATCTGGAGGGACAGAGTGGATAGACAGGTACCCAGACAGGGGGACAAGGCAGAAGTGACAAGGCTTTAGTGTCCAAACAATCGTTCTTCATGCAGCTGCTGTGAAGGGAGAAGTGCTCAAAAGCTGCAGTCAGGGAGTCACTCCATCAAATATATGAGGCATAGAGTACAGTTCAACACTTTACATTCAGTTTGAACAGAGGAAGCAAATAAAAAACGGTTAATCAAACTCACAGCACTACACCAGAACAAATGACTCAAGCCTGGTCCATCTTATCAGAGACCTGCCTGCTAAAGTTACGTGAGGAGAGACAGATTGTCTGGAATTTAACAAATGACCCAATTATTCTGTGGTGGAAAGAGAAATTAGGATCTTTCAGTGGAAAAGACATTCTGATTGGCTGATTAGCGATCAGAGAACACTGAACGAGAAGGGAAATGGACCCCAGTGTCTTTTGCAACATCTAGTCCAGGGGTAGGCACGTTCGGCGAGAGAGCCGCAGCCCTGCTTGTTTTCCAACCAGCCCTGCACTTACAGCTTCTGACTGGCTGAACACACCTGATCCAGGTAATCAACAGTTCCTGCTCTTGGTTAAAAGCTGGAGGTTTAGAAAACAAGCAGGGCTGCGGCTCCCTAGGACTGAACTTGCCTACCCCTGATCTAGTCAGACATATTCTTAATTAGACGAACACCAAACCAAAGGTGTGGACAAGTTAGTGACCTGCTGGTGGAACAGAGGAATCATCCCTTGGTGAACAATAATTCTGAAACTAGTCTTTGAGATTACATAAGTTAAAACATAAGTTAAAGTTTTGATGTGTTGGTAACAGCAAATGAAGAACTGCAACAGTCTAGATATATAGACCAACATGGTGAAGTGCCACAAATGATAAATAACACCATTTCTTTTATCTGGAGGCTAAACATGGCACTAGAATTTATTATCCATTTTACAGTGCAACAACCATTCACTCAGAATATAGGGGTAACTACAGGGAGTCTCACTTCCTTGCGGAAAAATAATAGCCTCATAATAAGTCAGCCTGACATGTTGATATATTCTTATTTTTCTTGATCATTGAGTAATTATGTGTTGCTGGATGCTTGGTGGGGTTTATTCTGGAGAAGAGGACAGGAATAAAAGTCAAAGTGGCTGACAATAAGAGACTCGTGACTGAATTGTGCATAAAGGAATATCAAAAACCCGTTTCCTCTGTGTTCTAAGACTAATCAGGATAAGACTTACAACATGTTTGCATGTAAACATATTAACAGAAATTAATGATGGAGAACAGACGCAGAGCAGCAGAAAGCAAATTAATCAGTCTTCAAAGCTGTTACTACAGAACAACATGAGGGAATGCGACACAAGACAACTATTTTACACCTGAATTTAAGTACAAGGAGCAGGGAAAGATTTAGAAATTGCCTATGGAGAAAAGCTTCAATCCTGAAAACTAAAACTACAAGCTGAATGTGTTTGTTCATAGTCTGTAGGTACACCACATGACTTACTTTACTCTGTTGACAGCCGTGTCCAGACACATTGAGTTTTTACAAAGATGAGCTCGCAGAGGATTCAAATTTCTTAATAAATACATAGAAACAATTTCTTAATCCAGCCTAAATAAACAGCTAATTAATAAGAACATAACTGTTTCAATTAACAGTTAACATTTGTCTATAGTGATTTGAATGTTCCATGTATATCAATATTATTCAGTAGAGGGCAGTGTATACCTGTCAGAAATAAACAGAAAAAGAGCTTTTGGGGACAGAGTTTTCCTCAGAAGGTTAACTGAAGACATCAGTCATGCTAAAATGAAGAAGTATGGCTTGGGGTGATGGGCTGAGCTTAGCAATAGGGAATTGATAGCATCATAATGAACAAAACCTTTTTACATGAAAAAAGTTTCCCGTTTTCCAGTTGGACAGAAATGTGGTCCTAATTTCTGTTACTGAGTATACAGTCATATACTGTGTACAGTATCTGGGAACCTAGGATTTAGTGGTAATTATAGCTGTGTAAAGGTCCGTCTTTCTGTTTTTGTTACAGCATATACTGATTGACTTTTGAAAAGAAGACATATTGAAAGAGAAGCTCCACTGTGTCTGTGCCAACTCAGTGTGTGGTGTTTTGACTGTCTGTGTTCAGCCATGCAGTGTCTCTCCAGCCCCAAGCAGCATTGTGGTGTCATTTAAAAACAAAGGGGTTTCTGCCACGCTAACTACCTTCTGCAGGTGTCACTCTGGCTAACAAGCTCAGCAACAAAAAGCTCAGGCCTACCCTCAAATGTTCTGTACTGTCCGTCTTTCTTTTCTGCATTGAATAGCCCCAGTACAACAAGGAAAAAAAAAAAATCTGCCTCTGTCTGACTGATTGACTGACACACTTTTTCATGCATATTTTTATTATTCCAAACACTGCTTTATTTCTTTTTTAATATTGTGTCGAGGGCCCATATTAGTTGCATGATCGCTGTTTTAAGCACAGTAGCACTACACAATATACATTAACATTGGTAACAATGGTTTGTTAGTCCTGTGGAAAGAAAGTTATAAAAAACTAATTATTGTAATGGAGCAGAAAAAGAAAGTCACTCATGCTGCAAAATTACAGTAAAAGAGAAGTTTAAAAGGGAAATGTCTTCAGACCAGAGCTTAAATTAACTCTTAGAGAAGCACTCCGATATGAGGTGAAAAGTTCGGATAATCTGCATTTATTAGGTAATCGTTTTGGTTTTAATCATATATACCAAATACATTTTCTGATAAATACATATTACACAGCTTAAAACAGAGCGGGACAGGCAAAGTTTAGAGCAAAGCTGGTGAACATAGTGGTGGTGGTGACAGCTTAAAGGACAGTCCAAACTTAGAATGAGATAAAATCAATGTTTATTTTGAGATAACAACTTTAGGGTTCGTTTTCATTTCGTCTGCCTCCTAGTGACTAAAGATATGTAGCTTTGAATAACCTTGTGTGGCTTAGTCATTATAGTCTAACCCTTTTCCACCAAAACAGTTTAAGGGCTAGTTCGAAGCAAGTGTTAAGTTCTAATGGTAATATGTTGTTTGAACAGCCAAAGAGCCAGGCTACAGCTAAAAATGGCTAACAAAAACCTCCTACGTGCAGTGTTAACAATTGACACGTGAGAATCACATTTCTTACGGAACATAATTCGAATACAAAGTGATCACACAGAGCAGTGCAAATGTATTGGACCTATTTGGATGCCAGGGTGGACTCGCCAAATCATGAGTGGTGTTTGGACAGAAACGCTGTCCTTGCTGTTGTACTTGGCATCAGTGTTGCTGTGAAAGTGTAGACATATGCAGACACATATAGTGTAGTAATGACCTGAAACTATGGTGGCTATGTAGCCTGTTGAAAAGCAAACCAATTGTCAAAAGGTTTTTAAACTGAACCGACTCTGAAGCAGCACTAGCCCAGAACTAGAACCTAGTTCATGTTGGTTGGAGAGGGGGGGGTCTGTGCGACTCCTAGCAAAGTGCACACATAGTCCCTGTAGAATTGTACACAATGAGATTATGCTATGAGAGTCTTAGAACGAGTAACTTTGCCATAACACTGAAAGTCGCTACATGACTAGCTAGTTCTGGGTATAAGTAAATAGAGTATTATCATTATTTGGGTAAACTAAATGAAGACACTCATGAGGCAGTGAAAGTGGAAGAGGAAGAGAGAATCTGGTTGATGAACATCTTAGACAAGATAAATTACATGATAGATTTAAATGGAAGAGGGTGGGAAAAGGGTAAGCGCACAATAAGATACACACACATTCCTTGGTGGTGACAGTCGAGGATTTCTGACAGTTGAGTGAACAATGGCAGAGACACGTCTATCTCCCACTGTTAGAGCATCGCTTAATCATCAGTTATTAGTTTCCAACAGTTTCCTCAGCTCAGACAACAGATGCTCCTCCTCTCACACAGGCTGACTATTGCAGAGGGGATCATTACTAGGGAATATCTGTCACTCCCAATGGCACCAACTAATTTTCACTGTGGAAACTCAAGCTCCTATTTTTACCCAAGCAAAAAGCATTACTAGAGATCATTGAGAATGTACAGCGCTCAAGGAACAAATGAGGATGTGGGATATACTGGACCACAGTGTCAAACAATAGAACAGGAGAGCAAAACCTTCTGTACGAGAAACAGAAATGGAGTGTGAAGAGTGAGAAGGAAGCTCAACTTACTTTGACACCATCCGGCTTTTTATTCAGCAGGCTCTTGGCTGCTGTAGAGAAAAAGGTAACGCACAGAAATCAGTGGCCAGCTGGAATTAGCGTGAGCACAAGTGCGCACACACACTATCATACAATGCATATTTCAGGCTGGCCAATTACTAGAAACCTCAAAGTGAGCTCTGCTACAATTGGAAGCAGGAGAGAAAAATGCAAATTAAGTCAGGAGGTGAAATAAAACTTAAATCATTTGTCTGGAACATGCAATTAGATTCATCTGACAAAACTGTAGGAGCTGAGTCCAGGAAACGGAGCTCTTTAGCTTCTTTTTCTTTCTCTGCCCACGCTTCCCCTCAAACACTGCATAAAAACAACTTTGATTTAGAAAAGGGTGAGAGCGGAAAGCAAGTGAGCTGTGATTGTTTCCAATCAGTGACACTCTTCTTCTCCAGTCAACATGCAGTGACAGTCAGAAACATGGAGTACATGTTTAGTAGAGACGGCGACAGCAGCACAAGCATTTGGGGGTTTTGTGCATCCTCTACAACAGTAAGGGGTTTCGTTGGCAGGAGAAATTGGTCAAAGACGTGCATGTTTAGTGAGTGATAGACGCTTTGCAGTGACGTCAGATATCCTCTGGCAGCCATATTGAAGAACTTGTCTTAGTAAAAATTTGACAATACCCTATGTTGTAATATCCACACTGTCCAGCTCAAACTACATCCTTTCATTTAATGAAGTTGTCTCATGTTTAGACACAGCCATGACTCCCACTGACTGGATGTTAAGTTCACCAGTTGATGCAGAAATGTTCTTCACCGCTGCTCTTTGCTGAAGAGGTGGTGCTTCTCAACATTCTGCTTTACCTATGAAATACCTATAGAACATCTTAGAATTCTGTCATCCCACTCATGCAGCCCCTTTCACTACACTACTATCACTGGAGTGGCTTACACCAAAACATTCTACACCTCATTTTTTCTGGTTTCTTAAATAAATGTGTTACCAATAATAATAATCTTTTCATGCTCCTTGGCACAGTTACTTCTTCGGTAGTAATGGTTTCCTCAAACTGTCAAACTGGTCATTGGAAAAACGTCCTTACATTATCTTTTTCTAAGTCAGAATCACTTACCGGACTTATTTTCCATTCAAAGTTGTGTAAATAATGAATTTATAATTGTGCATGGTGTCTTACATGGTAAGAAACTGTGCTTTATGCTATTGTGGCTCATTATTATTCTGTTGAATAGCTACTGATGGTCTGATCTTCTGTCTTCAACAAGTCTTAAAACCCTGCTTCTTCCTTGTTTTTACCATGTGGAGTCACGCTGCATTTAAAATAAAATGTGATAACGATTGGTATTTTTTTACTTTTGTACAGGTTATGTGTTTTCTCGAGGCATCAAATATCATAGTGAACATATTATTATGGCAACACCATCTTCTAATACTCACATCCCCCACCTCCAGAACCAGATTTCTAAATTGTCCTACTTTATCAAGTGCTTCCTTCCAATATGGCCACCAATGGACATACTTTGTCAGCTCAAGGCCCTATCCTGGGCATTTAGTAAACACGACTCAGAATTAAATCTGACAGTGTAGCTTGATACTGTGGAGAAGTGCCAGCTACACCAAGGACTCTTACCTTACGCATGAGTTACCACACAAACAAGAGGGGGAAGGAAGAAAAACAAAAGTAAACACTGAGGGCATGTTTCAACAGATATCGATCTAATACCGCACTTACAAAAAGAAAATTCAAGTAAATGCAAATAAAAGAAAGCTTGACAGTCATTTGTCATAGAGAGATACAATCAATAGTGGTGAACTGTGTTTGAATGTTTTGCCCTTTAAAGGCACCTGAAGATGGAACTTTATCGACCTTTCTGGTCATTTAGTCTCTTTTGATGGCAAGTTAAAAAGGGAGGACGGATGGAGTTTAATGGGCTCTAAAGGCCAGACTATGACATTTGAAAAACAGCTACACTCAAGTCTTAAACAATAGCCAAATGCATGAAGAGAAGTTTTCAAAAAAAAAACCTGTTATGTGTTTGCCGGGCAGGATGTTGTGTCATATATACTAGGCCAGATTAGTAAGATTTTACCAGATTCAGTCCTACCTGAGAAGTTGCGAGTGGCAAGCATAGTAGTCAGAATAGCACCCTGGAGACAGAGGAATGGACACAGAGGGACAGACATGTTTACACAGGCCACATAGTTAATCATTAGACATCCTGGGGCCTATGACTGCAAACAGTTTTTCATAAGGACACAATCCACACATTCTTTCTAAACTGATTGTAGCACCCGAACAAGTCTTCAGAGGAATATCTTGTCCTGTATAGTAGCTCCTGATGTCACTCACCTTGAGTTTCCTTCTAGCATTGAATTTCTTCAGGCACTCAACAGTCTCCTGTCTGTGCATCATAGACGCCACAGTGGAGCGTTGCTGTAAACACAGGAAGACGACATGTGTCACAGGCATTTTGTGTTTTCCTCTGACAATGCATTTAGCAGCGAGTGAAAAGGTGGAATGTGTGACACGTACACAGATCCAGGGGTGTTTGAGTGCGTCTGTGGCAGTGACTCTTTTAGCTGGATTAATAGTCAACATCTTGTTGATCAGGTCTTTTGCCTCTGGGGTCACAGTGTCCCACTCTGGAGAAGGGAACTGAAAGAAAGGAACTGAGTCATTAGGGAGCTTTGCGTTTTTAACATAGGACAGACAATACTTCACGTGTGTGTGGTGAGCGCATGTACAACCAACAACCTCTTTAGCATGAGAGACCCCTAAAGGGTCCCGAGTCTATACTTCATAAACATAAACATCTCTATCACATAACATCACTTCTTATATTTAACAGCAATTCGGACTTTTAGTTCCTGAGTAAGTTCCAGCCCAATTCGCTGGACTTCACCTCTCTAACAAACATTTTTCTTTTTTTTTTCATCCATTCCCATTCTTCCCTTCCTCCCAACCATCTGGCAGGTGAATAGCCAAACACACTGTTTACAGAGCCACAGCTTATCTCGATGTTACACATTTCCAACAGGTAATGAAGGTAGTCCCGAACATTTTCATCATAAGTCCTTATGAAACTGTAAAGACAGGCACACAGCGTCACTCACATCATAAGCTCCAGCCTTAATCTGCTGGTACAATCGGTGCTGGTCCTCATCCCAGAATGGAGGATATCCCACCAGGAGAATGTACAGGATCACACCTGCACACACACACACACACACTCATTTCAAACTGTCAGAACAACTAACTCAGCTGTCTAAATAATAACATGCAACACCAGCATATACAGTGACAAGGTGATGTCTACAGAAAGAACAGTGTGGCAACGGACACACACTAAGTTCTTGTGTTTGCATGCGTTACCGGTGAACGTGGTTTTTGAATGGCTGGCTAGCTGCCAGAAAAAGATGAAAGGCGCCCTGTTTGTGAGACGGACACAAACACAGCACAGGCTATTGTTTATGTGTGATCAGTCAGTCCGTGCAGGTGTGTGGTTTTGGACAGCGCGTGTGTGTGTGTGTTTGGCATCTCAGGCCCAGGTGGCCTGGCCCATCAGCAGTGTTTGTGATGAGCTTCAGAAATTATTAATTCAAGAGGTTGGAGCCCTCTGTGCTGCACTGTAGTAGATAAACCGGTGAGCAGCACACACCTCTGCACAGGAGACTACTGAATCAAGCTAACATATAAACTGAATTTGAAAAGACATTAAAAGCACATTACCTCACTGTCATTTGACAGCCAGCTGTTGTGCTTTGACAACTCGTAAAGCTAATACACCAGTTTATACTTCATTAGTACTCATTGAACATGTCATTTGTCATGTCATCTTGTATGCTGCAGGACACTAGTGTTAGGGCACTTTTCACTTTTTATGTCAACGGCTACCTAATCTTTGGCCTTCCTGCTGTTGATTACCTGGAACAGGTGTGTTCTGCCAATCAGAAGGTGCAGGTGTAGGGATGGTTGGAAATCAAGCAAGGGTTTCTACCCCTGGCCTACAGCATGAGAACTTGAAACAGCTAGTCAGGCTATGTCACCGTTTCAATAACAAGCCAGCACCTGTAAAGCTGGCTTGTCATCAACTAATCATTTCATTTGTAAGGTTATACCGTGGGAGGACTTAGAGTTACACTGTAAAGTGCCATGAGATGACTTGTTATGTTTTGGTGCTATATTAATAAACGTAGCTATTAATATACAAATCATGGTTTATTTACAGATGAACATTCACTTAATCCTGCCACAATGTGCAGGTCCATCAAGTATTCATGATGAAAGATGTTTCTGATCATGGCCGTCTTCCTCCATTGCTCAAGGTTTCCCTCCTGAAGACAACACACGTTATAAAGAAATCTTACCACAGGCCCACATGTCCACCGGTTTGCCATATGGATCTTTTCTCAACACCTCTGGAGACAGGTAACCTGGTGTCCCAGCAAAACCTGAAACACAGAAACATTACAAGCTGAAGTCCATTAAGATTTTCTTACCAAACCATTCACAGTAGCTAAGTATCAATGGTCCCATAAAATTAAGTTTATGAGCTGTGGTTAACAAGCTCCCACAAAAGGAAATCCTCCCTCTGTGGGTAGAAAGTTTGGCTCACGACCAGCAGCACACAGCCTACTTTTCAAAAACCCTAAGCACCAGCAGACCCTTCAGGCCAATCAGTCGTACTACTACGACTAATAGTAAAGACAGAACACAGTGTGAACTGGTTCCAGATGGAGACTGGAGCCAGGGGAATAAAGCAATTATTTCTCCATTCTAGAGGGAACAAGGGGAAGAAAATAGGCCTGAAATCATCCAATCCAAACTTGATATTAGAGCCAAGAGCAGTGGCACACCTAGTCCCTTTAGACAAGACTGATGCAACAAGGGTGTGACTTGTGCTCTAAATAATAAAATGACACTTTATTTTCCCAATTTAAAAAAATATAAAAATTGGACAGAAATGTAATTACTTACACTGTCAGCTTAGAGAAAAATTAAATGCTTCAGATTCATGCATCAGCTAAAAAGAATACAGGACCTACAGTCTGAAAATAAAAATGGATAACATAGTCTAGTTTGTACGCACTTTAAAAAAAAACAACAAAAAAACACATTCCCTACTGACAACACAGTTTTCAAATGGTTCAGGTTAATGCTTTATAGAATTGAATGTTAAATATCAATATCAGATTGATTTATAGACAATGATAAACCTGGTTAGCATCAGCATCCTCCAGTATTCAAGTGATGTGACAGGAGGAGGCAGCGGCTATGTTTAACTGGAGTGACTTTGTCACTTAGAGCTGAAGTGCTTGTGGTGTTTCCTCTTACAGGGTATAAAAAACAGAAACAGAAAGTGTGACACTTCATAGCCTGGTGCCATACTAAATGTGAAGGCTGGTGGTCTAAATATAAAAAAACCACCAACTGCATAAATCCACCACACAACTAGATTTCAGATTACCAAACAAAATCTAACCTGAAATATGTGTACTCACCAAACCATGCCTGCTGGTCTCCCTGCACTTCGATAGCCAGGCCAAAATCTGCCAGTTTAACTGCTGCCCCCTTCAACTTGCTGGCTAGGAGCAAATTCTCAGGCTAGGAGGAAAGAGGGAGAAAAAAAATGGTTCAGTATCTTACATTGTTGCTGTGATATCATAAAACTAAAAGAAAAATAAACGTGATGGAAGTAAGGAAGATTTTCCGGAGCTCTGCTGCAGGAAGTAGTGACAGTCATAACATTACCGTGTGAGGACTGATGTCACACTGTGTGTAGAGCTTAAAGCCATAATGAGTAATGTCGGAGCTGGAGGCTGCAGCAGCTGTCAAGCCAAACGGATACAACCACACACCTAGCCTGATCACTTTCAGGTGTAGTCAGGGCCAGAGGCTGACCCCAGCTAGGTAGCGTGCGGTGCTGGCAGGCTATGGTCAAATTGGCCCCCGAGAGCCCGGCTGGCAGACGAGGCCTGGGTGACATGCTCGGACGATGACTCATGTCAAACCCCCAGTAGAATGGGGGGTGTTGGGCTTCAGCAATGGTTGATAAAGGATGAATAATGCATTCGCTGACATTTTCAAAGCAGTTTCCTTGATACAGCCAAATTGGCAATCATTCAACATGACTAAGCTGTAATGTAATAACAAAAGATGAACATGCTG
This sequence comes from Microctenopoma steveboyesi, assembly GCA_032359275.1. Taxonomy (NCBI): domain Eukaryota; kingdom Metazoa; phylum Chordata; class Actinopteri; order Anabantiformes; family Anabantidae; genus Microctenopoma; species Microctenopoma steveboyesi. The sequence goes on along the minus strand of JAUMHF010000010.1, from coordinate 13,434,241 downwards.
TGATCAAAGGGAAGCTGCTTTTATCCTGCAACAACTCTATCCAATTATCTCAACAGCATCATGAACAATGCACACATGTTGAGATGGCATACACAAGCCACAAGTCATTTTTTTAGACAGTTTCTCACATACTATTCACATGAACGTACAAAAAAAGCCAACACCCAGAGTTTCACTTAGGCAGGAGCCTCATACAACAATTACTGCAATGATTAACATGCTTCATGTTTGCAACACAGTGAGGTCAGCTGCTCGTTCCTCGTTAGCACAAGAATGTTCCAAGATGGAATTTTCAGGACTGTGCTAGTCCCATCATTGAAAGAAGATCTTGGCAAGAAATGAATGCAGCTCTGGACTGAAATAAATGTGGTGGTATTGCAGCTCATGGAAACTATGTCACAGCAAATAAAAAGTCTGTCTCTATGGGTCAACCTAGTGACATGTTCCGGTCTGTGTAACAAAATCTTGTGGTGTGTCGAAAGCCGCACTAAGATCTAACAAGACAAGTACAGAGAGACGTCCATTGTCTGAGGCTAAGAGAAGATCATTAGTGACTTTTACCAGTGCTGTTTCTGTACTATGGTTTACTCTAAATCCTGCCTGAAAATCTTCATACAAATTGTTCCGGCGCAGGTGGTCACATAATTGCTTTGCCACAGCTTTTTCAGTGATTTTAGCAAAAAATGGCAGATTGGATATTGCTCTATATTTTGCCTTAATTAGTGAGGAATAATATGTAGTTCTAGCTTTACGGACATATTTCACATTTCCTTCTTTTACCTTTCTTTACAAACCTCATATCAACTGGCCTTAATAAAAAAATAAAAAAATTCCAATTCCAGCATTTTGGCATTTATTGTGCTAACAGCTGATTGCTTTGATCATTCTTCTGTTCTGTGTGTGATTTTGGGTACATATTTATAATTTCAACTCTTGAACTTTGCAAAAGTTGAATCACATTCCAATTTGAAACCATAGAATGAGGAACTGAAAATAAGCATAACTACACTACACTACATAATGTTGTGTAGCTTAACAGCATGGGGGCACAATGTGTTTACGTCATTAATATTTGACCTAACCACAATCTGTCCCCAACATTAACCACAGTGGGTTTGTTGCTGTGAACCAACCACATGCAGGGAATGTAAACCAAACTATCCAGGTCACCCAGACTCCTCCCTGTGTCTAAGAATGCATCACTTCCTTGACTGGAAAAAGATTTCCATCCAACGTACCCAACAATGCAGTCCTTAAGGTTCCTCCCTCTCTATCTGAACATGATTTCTAGTTGAGGGTTGTCTGGTAAAAGGATTTTTTCTTTTTTATGTATTATATCAGAGACTAGCATCTAAGGGTTTTTGGGAAACTTTGTGATCACATCAGCATCATTAATGTTGTTCTTAAAGATTTTTTTCTTCTGGCTGCTAATAAAACCAGAACGTTACCAACCGCTGCCTCCAAGTGTCTGAGCATAAAATCAACCCCCTAACCCATGACACAAGGTTTAGGAATATTTCAAAATCAATTCAACTCAAGTGTTTCCTCTGATGCTTGTGTTTTAGCTACAGTAAGGATGTGTTTCATTCATCCTGTATATACAGTACATTTTCAAGAAGCATCTACTGTGTATGAACAGAAACTGATGTTACCTACACTACCTCCACATCACCTACACTTACTTGATTCTACAGTATCTGGGCAACTCACAGTACCAGTCATTCACTGAAATCAAATAAAAGCTGTTCGCTGTGCGCATTCATCAGCATCATGCAGTCATTCTCCCAGCACCAGAGCTGGAAAACAAGTGTCTCCTGCTTGATTGGTAACAAAGGTCAAATAAATAACAAGTGACAGGGGGTAAAACTAATTTTAAATCTTACTGTGTGAAGCACTGTGTACCCCAACACAAGAATCAACCCTACCCTTCTAGCTGTAACTATGTGGGGAGGCAAACCAGGATTTGCATTTACAAATGCACAGCAATAATGAGTTACTAGCCTACTAAAGCAGGCCTGGTGAGTTCTGCTCGAGTCAGGACTATTGTTACTAACAAATGCACACAGCAAACTGTTCACTTATTATGTCACTTCATTTCAAGTTACTTTGCTTTGCAGACGCTTCAATCCAAAGCGTCTTACAAGGAACTAGCGCTGTGCGTCTGGCTCAGAGACACACCTGGTAGGGGATGGACTTCGAGTCTGACTGCATCCCAGTCTGACGCTTAACCCATTGAGCTACCAATCTTTTAACATCAGTACTTCTCAGAAAGAAATGGTTCAAATAAATATTGGTAACTCCCTCTGTTCATCTCTATTGTCTCTCTGATCTTTCTCTCACTCTGGTTGATGATCTTTGAGCTCTTTGTCGTCTTCTTCCTAGAGTCACCGTTGTTCAGAGACTGTCCTGTCTTTACTGTGTATAACTGACTTCTTGTCTCTCAAACCTGCAGGGTGTCTGTGTAGGGTGGTCCTCCCCACTGATCTTCTCTGCTGTTAAGTGAGTTAGGATTGAATTGAATACTGCTGTATGTAAGAGGCTTACTGCTAACTAAAAGATGAGAGAAGGCCACTAAATGGATGTTAAATGGGAACTTGAACAAATTTACACATGTAAGTTTGTCTCAAAGTAATTGGCATAAAGACTTGTGTCTCCAGAGGGAGCTGTGTAAAGTCTGCTAAATGTTAAGTGATGTGGCTCAACTCAGGTCTGGTTGGAGGTTTAAAATATGTGGGGGTGTGGAGAGGTGAGCCTACCAGACCTCGGCAGTCCATTACTCATCTGTGCTGAAGGCTCCAGGCTAAAATAGTTGCTACTAGAATCACACAAGTGCATCTCTAAGCAAACAATCAGAGGTCACTGTGGAGAATGTGGGCACCATCTTTTCAGAATGAAAAAGAAACATCAAGTCCTGCTGCATCATTTTTTTGAAAAATAATGTTATAGAGTGTTATAGGAGAAATAATGCAGCACATTCTGTACATGTCAAAGTCAAAAATTAACTGCTAAACTAATGAAAAAGGTGTTTCATTCTCCTCAGTCTCTTACTCTATGTCTTTATGTTGCTATAGGAGAATCAGTAACTGCAGCAGTTAGAAAAATCTGTTGTGTCTGACTTCTCCACAAAACGTTATGACACTTGACAAGCGTGCAATAAATCCGTGATCTAAACTCTGACACTAACTTCAAAGCTTTACAAGAACCTTAGAAAAGCAGCTATGTGTGACTTTTATGAGTCCGTGTGTCTGCGTGCGTGCGTTTTGGACTCTTCATCATTTACACGCACGCACGCACGCACGCACGCACGCACGCACGCACGCACGCACGCACGCACGCACGCACGCACGCACGCACGCACACACACACAGAGTGGCAAACAGTGCTTTCCATAGTTCCTCTGCTCTGCAGCTTGCTTATTTGTTTTGGGTGTATTTGTTTGGTCTTTGTGTTTCTCCAGTGAGCTGTGTCGACTGCCTGGCAACGGCCAATCAAATCGCAGAGAGAAGGCAGCCGGCGAATGCAAAATGCAAGCTCATTATTGTTGAAGGTAAACCAAACCTCAGACACACCTGATTCATTTGATTGTCAAATCAGATCATTGGGAGCAAATGACTAAGAAAAAGCTGAATTAGGGAAGAGAGCAAGAAAAATGTTAAACTGAAACTGTGGAGGGAAAATGTATATACAGAAAAAGACTTATATATAAATAAATAAAAAATAAAAATTACTTGACACAAGCTGTGCTAACAATACCACACTGGGATTAAATTAGGCCACAACACTACCACAGTAAACTGCTGTGATCTCTTGTAAATAACAGAACCACCCTAGCTGTGCAGTCAACCTAAAGAAACAAACAGGGAATATGGTTTTCACATGTTGGAAACGTCCTTCCTCTCTCCTTACTGTATTAAAAGTTGTACATGAAGGAGTGCTGTTAGATCACCACCACGCAACACGCAGTAGAAGCTGGCAAGGCTAGACGAAATGTTCAGACATGCTAATCTTCTTGTTGAGATGACAGGCGACCGACATGTTGGACTGGTGGTTTACCACCAAAAAGCACCAGCTGCTACATTTGCTCTCAGATATAGCACTTAATGCTTTGTGTTCACAGTGTCTCATGTTTGATGGTTCAGGATGTTACTGAGCTGATACTAGGGTAGAATAACTGGTAAGTTACTTTAGTAAAGTTGCTACCAGTAAAGCTCACCAACAAGTGGAAAGTATGAAAATTCATTTAGTCCTGAAGTTCTGCTGTCTGCACCGACATTATTCCCACAGAATTTTTTATTCCTCACAAGGATGTCAGTGTCACTGGGAAACCGTGGTGTTGTGCGTCTGCTTACCTTGAGGTCGCGGTGGACCACACCCATCTGGTGGCAGTGGAGCACAGCCTCTAGGATCTGCTGAATGCAATGGCTGCAGGGAAACACCAGGGTGGGCATGGATTAGTGATAAGCCTCCACTCACTGTCTGTGACCTCGCTTTCCCACCTCCATGTTTCAAAGTTAGCACTGTACAGTCACTGTTGTCGGGTTCACGCCAAACATGCTGGACCACATCTGGTCTGTTTATGTTGGCGTCATCTGACAACAATGTGCTGCCCTCTGCCTTGTTTTCATATTTCTTTGGCCAAGTTTGAGAAAACTGTGATGATCACAGGTTAGTTGTGTTACAGTGATAACTCATAAAGTGACTTCTTTTTCACCAGATTTGAACTCTGGGGACTGTGGTTCCAGTTAAAACAACATACTGATGGAGTTATTTTAGTAAAGCCGGGCAGGGGTGTACACACACACACACTTTTCATTAATTACAGGCTTACAGTGTTTCTCTCTGTTTGAAAAAGACTAAAATCACATCCAGTGAAAACAACATATGATCCATTTCAGTGACAGAGCGATACTGACCTGGCATCAGCTTCACTGTAGTACTCCCTGGCAACAATGTCCTCAAACAGCTCACCACCAGTAACTCTGTAGGACAAAGACAAAGAGCGAGAGACAAGCACAGTGTTATTCAATGGAAACTGGACATAAAATGTATCTTAGAAAAAGGTTTAAAGTAAAACACAGATGTTGATGTCAAAGACTTGATAAAGGTGCACAGAAACAAATCTCTGCAGACGCTTTTTTCTTTGGATCAGCTGGATGAAAAGAATGATGCTATGGTTTGTGTTTATATGGTACAATCACTAAGACAATGCTTTTCAACACATATGCTGATACTGGTGTTTATTCAGCTGAAAGGCATTTCCATGTCTTTCCATGAGTCAAATTCAGAGTCATAACACGGACTGGAAAATCTAAAAGGGTTTAATAATAGAGCACTTCACATCAGGATAAGTAAGACAGGGAAGGTTCATGTAAGTGGACTACTTTACGTCATGAGAGAAGAGGAGCACATCGCTGCATAATACAAGATTAACCAACACACCAGGGTCAGTCTACTTACCACGAACAACACTACTCAGGAAACACAACCTCCAAATTCAAAGACAAATAAGCCTGATCACGACCCATATGATGATGAAGTCATTAGGATTATTTTGGCTCGAGTTCTCTGACCCAGTTTCCCATTTTTCCTACTTTTCTTTAAAGCTAAAGAGAGCGTAACAGAAAACAGCAAAACAAAATATTTTATACAGTAGGTAGCTTGCAGGGAAACTGGAACCAAACCCACAAACATGGATTTATGCTTCTGACACTGTATCAGGATGTGACCTGGTTGGACTGTCCCATGCTGTTGTGATTTACTGGATGCTGAAGGAAGCTTTGATTTGTACTCTATCACCTTTTGGGCTTTCCGTTCACATGGTCTCTAATGAAGTTACACAGAGCATTTAAAAAAAGGTTTGAAACTATTTTTCCTGTCTGCTATGTCCAACAATAAACAACAGCTCACCTGACACGGGACAGAGGAGGAATGAAGGTGATGGTGAGTTCAGGGGGGGAAGGGACAGAATGGAAGGAAGTTTAGGTAAAAAAATATATCGGTTATTAAGTGTACAGCCAGGAAAAGATAATTATTGCATTAACAATTAAGTGATAGATGTAATAGAAAATGACTATAGAACATTTTTTATTGGTTTATGGCTTGAATAGAGCACACACAGCTCTCACAGCTGGTGTGAGGGCTGTGCAGCTGAAATGGTGAATTTCACATTCATTTCAAATGTGATTTGTGATGTGACAGACTTGATCACATTCCTGTAGGAGCCGTCAATCTGATTGCATCTAAGAATTTCCAGGTTTCTCCTGTGAAATTTGACACATCCCACTGTTTAGATTTGAACTATGACCGTGTTGCTTGGCCTGGCACAGTGATTTGTGTTTTTGCTGGAAGCTTGGCAACGTCAGAGTAGCAACAAGCCTCCAGCGAAGACATAGTTCAGCACCATGAAACCATGTGGTGCTTTTGCGCTGTGGACTGAGCACAGATTAAATTGACTTAGAAAGTTCTCATATAACTCTATGCAGGATAGCTATAGAAAAAGTCTGTTGCTCAAAAGTTTGACATCACATTTTAAAGCCAAAAATCTTTAACAGGTCCGCTGAGCCTTTTTGAACGGAGCTTATGTTAAGCTTGCAAACCTTCTGAGAATGTGTTTGTTTTACAGTCAGTTACTATGCATTACCTGTCTGAAGTGCATAAGTTCAAGAAAATGGATTTGAATTAATCGCTCATCCTGCACTATGAGGGATGTTACTCCTCCTTCTCTCTCACATTTTAGTGGGATACCAGTTTAGATTAGAAGCAATTTACACATTTAGTCACTGAAATGCAGAGTCACCAGACGTGCAAAGAAATAGCCCAGATAAAGTGCAGGTAGCATGTATGATGCCATACATTTCACCATGGTGAAGCAGCCGTCTCCACATGTCAGGCTGGTGTTTATCAAGAAACAGAGCAGGTGGACCTCAGCTATTTGTGAGATGAAATTGACATGTTTGTACAGCTGAAGCATCTGGTAGAGACAGCCACAGCTGAATGGAAACCTTGCGATTTTAAATATGCACATTATTTAGGTGGTGCAGGTCTGTTGTTATGTGCACATTATTCCCTGCTTCAGTTCGTCAGTGTTTTTCTGTTGCATTTTGTACAGATAAACACAATAAATACAGCTTTTACATACAAATAGCTGCAAATCAATCTACCTCTATCCCAATGAGCTGTATGTGGACAGGCAGAATAATACAACTTATGATGTATAAAACCCGCAGCATGACTCAAAAGCATGATAGATTTCATATTGGCAGTTACATATTTAAACCCTGGTGATTCGTTTCAGCTTTAAATTATTCAGAGTGATATTTAGTGATAATATCCTGATATGACATCTATTAGACGTTGGTAATGAACAGGAGCAGCAGATGGCTGCAAACAGATCAAAGTGAATCAAGTTATTTACCTGCCATCTGTAAGTGTCATTTCTCATTTAGACAAATTGAGTTTACAATCACGTGGTGCAATACAGCTGATTTTAACGCTGTCTCAGTGTGTGTTGATGATGCTGTCACACATTATGAGCTACATAATCTACAGTATGTGATGTTTCTGTGTGATCATGTTAAAAGTGTGCAACGACGGAGCACAGAGCAAAGCCACGTCTTATCTCACATGATGCCTCTGACAGGACAACCAATTGGCAGCTGTCAGGTTCCTATTCCTGCAGCATCTCTGCCGAGCACGATGCGAGTTTTACTGTTCGTTCACGTATCTGGCACTTACAGGTCAAAGACCAAATAGTGGAATCCTTCCTCAGATATGCTGTCATGGAGCCGCACTGTAAGGAGAAAAGAGGGAGGGGAGAGGAGAGAAACAAAAAGAAATGATTACGTTATGTAAAATGCTGCTGCACAGAATCAGGCAACCTTTCAGGTTGCAACTCCTCTAGATCAAGTAATCCTACTTCAGACACATCCTTGGATCCATTTTTAATGTAAAACAACCTAAAGCAAATAATCAAATATGTCACTGATGCTACTACCATCAGTCTATTACTGTTAAAATAGTTAGGACCAGCTAAATGGAAAGAACACATTCCAAAAACTTAGTAAATGACATGATGGTGTCAGGAGAATCACGCACTGGGTGAGGTGCTTTCACACATGTAGTGCACAGCAGGATATTGTATGGGTCAGACATGCTCTCACATGAGGAGAAACCTGTGGGGAAGCCAGTGGAGAGCATGTGGGAGGCACAATGTGACACAGCAGAGATCACAGTCTGACATTACACTAACTTTTTACTAGGGAAAAGTCTGGGAAATCTCTAGGCCTAAATGTCTAAAACAAACTATGTACACATTTGTCAGTTGTTTTTGGATTTTGTGTTTGTTTTAGGTACATTCATTAAATACACTAACCACCCTTTCAGGTGAGGTGCCAAAGTGAGAATGACACAACAGAGCTGAAGGAGAAAGTGTACAATTGTACAACGTTAGATTTATTGTATCATATGTAGATGCTTTTTTTCTGAATGTTTGTGTACTTAAATGTTCTCACTTATCTAGCAACCAGCAGCTCAAAATAAACTACAAGACATCGTTAAGCTGTGTTACTCACTTCCAAATCATAATTTTAAAGTTTCTGAGGAAACATTCAAGCTTTAGTAACGTTGATTAGGATCGCTAACATTAAGTAAGTGTATTTTTAGGCCAAAGTTGCTAAGAAACAGCATTTAAACTCCCACAGTACCCACTTGAATTTTAATATATTATAAGTATTCTTTGTATTTCTGAAGAATTTTGTCATGATAAATAACCAAATGAGCACATTAAGTCAACAGACGGAATATAATGATTGCTAATGGTCTCACAACATGGATGCTAATCAAATGTGCTCTCAGAGGTGATGCTACCTTAAGCCACTGATTAGATCTTGTGTTCTATTATAAGAATTCAGGTTTTCTGAAAGTCTGTCAGGTAGCAAGTTACGGGCTTTTCCCTTTTTTGAATAGGAAGATGAAGGCAGCACAAAGGTAAGAAAAAAACCTGCCAGCAGTAAGTTTTCAGTCAGCCAATTAGCCGCACTTTCTAATGGACATGAAGTGACGGTGTGTCAAAGAGGGCCAAAATGACTAACATGACTAGCATGGCGCCAACAGTACTTTTCAAATGTGCTCATTTCATTATGACAGTGGCAGCTTTTAATTATAGTTTCCACAAAGAAACAATTTTTTGGGAACATTACATTGTAGACCTGGCCAGAGATCTGACCATTTTTGACCAATAACAGCATAACTTTTGTAGATACATGAACAAAACAACCAATATAACCAATCAACAAGTATTTAGTCCAAAATCCAGATCTTAATGAATCTACACTGATAAAAGACCAAGCAAAAGCAAAAGCAAAAGCAGAAGTTGAAAAAAAAAGTATAGCTTAAAAAAATTATTATTATTAAATTATTTGGATGCCCTAATTGTCAGTCCTTGAGTCACTGACGATATGGCATTGATGTTGCCTGTGTTGCAGGTGGTGGCCACAATGAACACTAGCATAGAGGCAAGTCAGCTTTAATTCAGTTTTAACATGTAGACTATGTTTAAGTCAAAAACAAATGTACAATATAATGTTTTACATAATACTCTTAACACTATCCCTGAATAAAGATGAAACATAAAAAAGAAAGTTGTAGGTGATATGGTAAAATGTTTGACTATACTATGAATGTGTATGACTGTGAAATAGGGCACTTTGTGTTCATTCCAATATTAGTGCTGTAGAGCATGATGTGGTTGAACTGAAGATCAAAATAGGATAAGAATCCTATCTGATGTCTCCTAGCTCAAGTCCTGACTGATCTATCGCCTGGATGACCTTAAAGGAATGATGGCTTTCCCCAAGCTGGTTGGTATGTAAAGGCACAGTAATGAGACTGGTGCTACTGTACCTGATACCGCCGAGTCACTGTGACAGGGGAAAGATGAGCCGGAAAAGGAGGGGAAGTGTGAGAGCAGGTTGGAATCAGTTAGTGTTTTCAGTGCATCTTTGTAATACACTAAATTATAAGAAGACTTTTATATAAAACTTTTGCTTATGGAATCATAATTACAGTAAACGTTTGTTTTACTTTGTCATTGCGTTGACAATTTGACAGGTGTGTGGCAAATTTAACTGTGTATAAAAATAAACACCTGTGTATAGAAGGATCCACAGTCCACACTGTGCGTCATGGCCAAGAAGTCTCATAGAAACCAGCTACGGTATAAAACCTCTTCTAACTTTAAGTCTCTATTTAAGCTCTATTTAATATTATTATCTGAATTAAATTATTATTTGAACTGCTTTTGGCATTTTGTGATATATTTTTTAAAATCTGTTTCAACCTTATAATTACCTCTGATTCAAACTATTCTACTTGTGAGAGAGACTGATGTAAAGAGCACTTCAGTTCATACCAACATACAAACCACCAAATAAAAAATTACTCTTCTTGCACAGAAGTAAAGGTCTTTGGTTGGTTGTGTAATAGGTGTGGTAACCCAAACCTCTGAAATAACCCTGTCATAATGAAACCCTCCTCTATGATATGCTTGTGTGTTGATTTCTGACACTAGAAGAATGGACCAGCAAATTCAATAACCCACTATCATCTCTTCATTCACTGCTGCCACCTACTCACTGAAAGTAAGGAAAACAGACCAAAGAGCTAATAAAAGCCAGTTTTCAACATGTGGCAAAATCCTTACTGATGTGGTAATTACAGTTGTGTGGCCTGTGTGACTCCTTGAAGCAGTGACGTGTGGGTGGGGGTGTTGTGTATGCATTTCCCTAAGTGTTAGGGATAAAGTACCAGATTTATTTAGATGCGCTTCATTTGCAGACATGACACAAGTATACACCCGAGTATGGGAAAATGTAACTACATCATCAACAGGAATATGGGTTAGGCCTGAATAAGGGATAAAGCTGGGGTAAGGGGTTGGAATAAAGCTGTACTGCAATTTCGGAGTGGGGTATCTACCGAAGGTTTTAATAGGCTAAAAAGATTCCATCGTCTGGTATGAGTTGAGTGATCGTAACTGTAATAGTTGTTCTTAGTATCTCATCTTATTCTCACCTGGTTGATCTTAGCAAGTCTTGGTAGAGTTCCGTCTAGATAGCAAGTTTTGGTGATATCAAATGTGGTCCTTAATTAAAATAATCACTTCTCTTGTGGAAGACCAAGTGCAACACTGAGTGGCTACCAGTGTTACCTCAGTCCCGTGTGTGTGTATGTGTATGTATGTGCGTGTGTGCGCGTGTGCGTTTTTATTTATATATCTATCTATATCTCTCTATCTCGTATACATCTGTCAATCATCTTCAAGCTAATACTGACGTGTTTTGAAATGAGGATAAAATCTAAAACTCTGACATAACAGGAGAGCTACAGACAGGAGTGGGAGTTCTACTGACCAATGTTGGGATGTTTGAGCAGGCGGCAGATCCGAGCCTCTCGCTCCAGCTTCTGGTGATCTGTGGAAACAAAAAGACAACACATCAGTCAGATGAACCATCCTGAAAGTCTTCAAACCTCTCTAGGAGTTTTCACATTTTAAACTCCTACCATCGCTCTCTCCAGCTGGAAACAAATGAGCAGGAAACCAACATGTCATTAGTGTGTAGTAAAACCTGGAAATAAATTTGATGGGAACTCTGGCACTTCTCCAATATTTCTGTTAGCACAGCATGTGTTGGATGTTCAAACTTTCTCTGTAACGCCTTTATACTTGTTCATAAAAATCCACTTTTACTGCTCAGAAAAATAGGACTGGCTTCAAAACACTACACTGAGCTGAGTAAGAATTTTTATTTATTAGCTCTATGCTGAGGAGACCATAAAAACAAACGCATATAAAACGACTCCTGTCTGCACTTCAAATTTTATTTAAAACTATTAAAAACATTGCATCGTTATTACTTACACTGTAAAGTGCCTTGAGATAACTTTTGTTGTAAAATGGCGCTATATAAATAAAATTGAATTGAAAAGTTATGAGTAGAAGCCGTTTTAAAGACTCCCCCTTTAAGTACAGACTAACAAAACCATCTGTGAGACAAAAGAGGCATAAGCAGCTAAATGAATCTCGACATTGTCCGATTTTTAAGCTTCTGCTTCTAGCACCACAAACCCAAAACATGAGATACAACTCACTTTAATAGCATACCAAGACCATATCAGTGCTATTTTCCTAATTGTTTCGGGCATTCCTGCTCTCCTTCTGCTGTCTTCTACTTGTTTTACTTCATGGTGTAACTACATTTTAGGAATTTAGGAAAGTTGGAAATGGCAGCTTGACAATAATTCCAAATCTTTACAATGCTATCAATGGAATCCTTTGAGCTACAGAAAGCCCTCGATCTGCCTGGGTCAGGTCTCTTTTTAAAAAGTAATCATGTATGTTGGGTTTGGGTTCATTTTCTCTGGTCCATTTTGAATCCTGTCTAAAGTTTTGGATCTAATCTTTAGGATTTAACTATGAAAGCCATTAAAGTTATGCAGCAAATAGGCCAAAAAAACAAAACACTAAGCCACAAATATTTACTCCGAATCAGGATACAAAGAACTACTAGACTGGAAGCTGCTCAGACACGTTAAAGATGTCACTGGGGTCATCTCACATTCAGCTGCCTTGCTATTCAAATTAAAAGGCTTTGAGGATGTTGAATTAATGGAGATCAAGTTACCCAAAAGACTGTTGAATACCTAATGAACATCTCCTGTTAAAGTATGTATTATTCACCATTGTGAATTATAAGTTGGTTCAACAAAGCCACATTAAAGAGGTTTTGCTATGTAGATTCAGCTAAGGTACAGTAACGATTATATGTGTACAATATCCGCTGCAATATTATACTTTAAGATATTTATGTCATAATGATTTTGTGGATTAAGGTCCTTTACATTATACCCAAGCTCATTAAAATATTATTATTGTTAAGTGACATGTGACATATTTTCAATCAAGCGGTCATGGTGATGTAGTCCAGTTGGTAAATACTCCAGAATCTTTTCTTAGATGCATTTTTATTACACGCGTCTATCATCATGGTGAGGTGCAACTCTTCTAGACTTTAAGAAACATCAAAAACCTATAAAATGAATGGGAGTTATGTTATACAAAATGGTTTATGGTTGCTAAATGTGTATGCATGTTCATTACACAGCTGTACTTAAAGGATAAGACACTGATAAAATACTGCACATACTCTAAGGTCAGTACCATTTCCTTCATATCCCATCTTGGTTCCAACTCTGTAATGATCTTACATTGCACTGCTGTTAATAAGTCTCAGATCCTAAGTGGGATGTGCTTTTACACAGGCTGTAATTATCATGGTCACAGGGGGAATATAAACTTCCTCTCTCTACATCACTGGTGTCATCTGCTGCCTGGCACACTGCTAAGGTGTGATGGTCTTTTCTTGCTATGCTCTTTCATTTCCTTCCTTTGCATCACTGTCACTTTACTTTAGAGTTGCATCAAATTCTATTACAAGCCAAGATGCACTGTTCAACTCTTTTTTTTTTAAGATAAATGTGAGGCTCAATAACATTTTGAATCCAAAATGGTCCAAAAAATAAAGGTCAAGCACTAAAAACTGTTGATGGTTAATGGAAATGTATCTGTATCTGAAGCTTTTCTAACATTTATTAAGCAGCCTAGTAGCAGAGTGGTTAAGGTAGAGGGCTGGGAAGCAGGAAGCCCGGGATTGATTCCTATCCGAGTCACCCCGCCCCATCCCCCATTCCAAGTGTGTCCCTGAGCGAGACACTCAGTGCTAGCTCCCTGAATGCAGAGAATACATTTTGTTTTAACATGTAAGAAATGTATCAATAACAATAAAATGGATTTGTATTACTGCAGAGGCTTATTAGTATTATAGTATATAGTTTATTATTAATAGAAAACTTTCAACAATTTACTAAAATGAGCCAATAATACAAGGCTGAATAAAGTATGCAGCTCTGCAGATTGGTTTTCACTGAAACATATGTAGTAGTAATTAGGGTTGTAGTCCAATGACTCACTTAGCAAGGTGACTGAAATCGAAAGTTGGATTTGCATCCGTTTCTCAGAACTTATTTCTTGACTGATGTTTGTTCAGAGGAGGTTATTGGGTTTCTCACTCCATTTTAGTGAGACGCATTGTCACAAAAGCACATTTGCTTATGCTAAAGAAACTTGTTAGGCATTAAAGTTGCATTTGTACGCTGGTCTTAGTGTTTAAACCTCTGACGAAACGAAGAACCTCCAACCTCATCACCACAGACCACATGAATTCAGTAAATGCATACTTTGGTTCTCTTCTCAACCACTTCATGTTTTTCAATTACAAATCCTGGCTATGATTCACTGTGGGGATGGCCCATTTCGAAAACCCAGATGAGTTCCTAAACGTGGTCATCAGGCTGCAGAAAACTAGGACAGAAGTTATTTTAATAAAGCCGTCACTGTGAAATACAACTCATCTCACAGCAAACACATGCACGGAGAGTAGTTACTAACCTTTGACCACTATGTAGAACCTGTCGTTTCCCACCACTTCTGCCTGCTGTTATTAAAGTAATAGGTGAGTAATGGAGTTTGGTTTCAAGAGACTGAGAAGCTGAATGTGATACAAAAAAAAAAACAACTGAAGAGAAAAACACCTCAGATTTAGAGTCCCTCACATTTCCTGGCTCTTACCTTTGAAATCACTCCAGTAAACTGAGTAAATATTTTTCAGGTACAGCTATATTGAACAGACTACTTTACTTTACTTGGCTTTTATCCAAAGCGACTTACAAGGAGAAGACACCAGCAGTTACTGTTCCGATTCTTGTAAAAATGGAGATACTACAACAAAGAACCCTGATAAGGCCTAACTCGTCAAGACAAGGGACATGCATAGGAATTGTTTAGTGCAAGACAACATAATGAGTGTTCCACCAGCCACTAGAGTGAAGAGACACGTAGGGAAAAAAAGAGAGGGATGGGAGGACAGAATATGTTATGGAGGGTTTTAGCTCAATGTTAATAATATTAGATTACAGCGGTACATCAGCAGGCAGCATGATATTTTCTACAATATAAGAAACTGTATCTAATGCCATAAATGCGTCTGGTAACAATTTGTTTTCTGGGTGTACAGGTGCTTATGATAATCCTTGGTTCACACCACCAGATGGTGCTTGTCTTAATACAGAAGTATAGTTTATACTTCTGTATATTATTCTTCACAATATGAAGACTAAAAAAGCAACTTAAGGACATTTGTTCTTACCTTCCTATATTTTCTAAACAAGTATAAAGGCTATATCTTTATGTAGACGAAACCCAACATAACTCTCAAACTATTTCAACAGCCAAATCCTCAGTGTCACAACATTGAATACCTAATTAATCAAGCTGTCCTGAATTTGAATATTAAATCAAGTTTGACACTAATCATAGTCCTCATACCAGATTTATTGAAGAGAGGATTCAAGAAAGGTGTCCAATTCAGAGAAAATAAGCAGTGCATGGCACCAGGCTTCTAGAACAGCCTCAAAAAAAGAAAGGTATTGAAAGGAGAGTTTGTAATGGAGACATGTCTTTGTAGCATCTGGAAAAGAAACTATGTAAGGAAATATGTAATTGAATTTTAAATCACACCCAACCACAGATCATTTGGATTTCTGTCCACAGTCAAGTTGGAAACACAAAAAGAAAAAAAATGTGTTAGGATTTGTGAAAAAATAAAAGCAGCAACAAAATACAGAAGCATTTCTCTGCTGATTTACTGGCAGAGAGTGCACACACACACTGTAGACACACCTGAGCACAGTGGCTCATGAATAAGATAATAACTTGAGGGATGTAAACAGGCTGTGCACAGACAATGTGCCAATCCTCACAGTGCAGCCCCGCAGAGGGGGAGTACGTCGGTCTCACAGGTCTACTCCGATACTTGAGCTGACAATCATCATTAGCAATCACATTCATGGTGCAGATAAACTGGAGACTCTTGGGTGCAGGTGTAATTGGAGGCACTGTCAAAATGCACTAGGTGTAGCTCTCTAGCATTCTCTATTTATGCATGTGTCTGCACAGGTGTTGTCTGTCATACGTTGATGGAGAGGGAGAGTCAAGCTGAGGTCAAAGAGAGAACACGTACAGATGCTCAGCTATACGATTGCAGTATGATGGTGCTAAACACAGGGCAGTGTGTCTTCTGATGAGCTGGAAGAACACGGAGTCACTGCTACATGGATTCTTATTGCTGGCTGGGTCCCTCAACTGTCACAAGGTCAGGACTAAGTTACCGGAAAGGAAGAAACCAGCTGGAAGCTGGACTTAGATGCTGCATTAGCTCAGAGACTACACAGTAAAGTCCAGCCCACACACCTCTCTCATTCGTCAGCTGCAATTGCCATTATGATGACATGGGGTGACAAGGAGAGGAAAAGTAACGCACTAAAACATGGAAATCTGTGATATATCACCTACAATTTATTCAGAAACAGCAGCAGCTGGTTGGAGCATTAATACAACAGCAGACAACATCTATTTATACTTCAGTTTGTACACAGCAAAATACAAAAAGGTAGGTTTGTTTTTGAAAGCAAAATATGTAGCACCGGTAGAGACAAACAAATCCTAACAAGGAATACAGATGTGTGTGTCTGATGGGATTTGTAAGAGGCTTAAAATAACCCGTGTTTGAAAACCCCAGCACATGCCAACACACACGGACACTGATGCTGCCATGGGCAAGAGCAAAGACCAGGTGTGACTAACATTCAAGAGTAAAGGAAGGGGAAGTGATGAGAATAAAAAAATATAACAGCAAGGGAACCGAGGAGAAAAACAAATTTACACAGCTACATTATGTCTCTTTAGTTTGTGGGGCAGAGCACATGTGAATATAAATCACTGCTGATTGTGATTGTGACCAGACGCCTTTCTGACCGCTCTTTCCTTTTTTTATTTAGTTATCGTCTTGTTTCATGTACTAAACTCAGCAGGCTTAATAGTTTATGATAGCAGAACACTTTTCAACATCGGTAACAACAATGAACATGCAATTTTGAACACTTTTAGAGCTGAACCAGCGTGGCCAGGACAAAAACAACAACAACAGATGGGACGACCATGCAATGTGTAGGACAGAGAAATGACTTTATTTTAGCTGATCTAAGAATTCAGAATCTTCTGAATTCACTGTGACTGATGCTAATACCAGGGCTCTGTACATTTTTATGATTACATTTAAATTTCTGCAAATTAAAGGGTGCAGTTGACAAAATCACCTAAATGTTTTTTTCTAGAATCAAAATCCACCTTTGTGGTGATAGTCCACAGGCCTACTGTAAGACCGAGACAGAAAGAGGCTTAGCTGGCAGACCAGTGTCAGACTACAGTATGCTAAGCTCTGTGTTCTCTTTACAAGCAGCTTTCACTTTATTGAAGCCCGGCACACTTTCCACCAGGCCATTCAAGCTGTGGGTGGGAGGTGATATGACAAGTCAGCGTGCGGGCAAGCAGGTGGCACTGCAGAGGGAAACTGCTGTCAGCGTGCTGCCCGCTATCATCAGCAACCAGCCCTCAGACCCCGTCATAAGCAGTCAACGCAACAGCCGTCACAATGACAGCCAGGCTTCCCGGCACGTGTGACACACTCAGCCCCTCCACAAATTCATCTGTCAGCTTTGATGAAGTGGAGACCGAGAGGATCTGCTCCTGACGACAGGACACTCGAGTGGTTAAGTAACCACTGAGGCAGTGATGAAGTGCAAAGATTAATGCTCGTGGCATAATTCCTATGCGCCATATGGATAACATCTTTAAATTGATGTTCAGAAGACTGCGGATGAAGGGAGACTTATCATAATTTCTGCTATTGACTAAAGTAATTTAACCAAAACCCAGCGTGTTATCACACAGGCTTTTAATACCAACAGCCAGATTGTAGTTACAGTGTGTATGCTGATGGCTTAGGCTGCTCGTGTGATGAAGTCGATGTAGTGTAAACAGGAAGTGGACAGGCCCAGCTGTTAGGAGGAGGAGGGGGGGTGGATGCAGGCTGGACCAGCTGGGTTTCCCTGCTGCCTTTTTTCTTTTTTCTCCACGGGGGCAGTGAACTGCACAGTGAGGAACACCGTCTTTTTAGAGTCAACGGTACATGTTGTACGGAGCTTACATGGAGAAAATGTAGAATAATGTTTGATGTGCACCACAGTGTGAAAACTGTCCCAGCCCACCCCTACACCCTGTAATGGGATGGAAAACCGTTCATGCTGTAGCTTGTCCAAGCTTTGGCATTTTTGCAGCTTAAATTAAACAAATCTGAAAATAGTATGTTTTCCCATCAAAATACCATCACCAGCATCAATCTATATTGTCAACCCATAAAGACCCCTGTCACACTCTCACTGTAAAGACATGGCCTTTATTCGTTACTGCTGCTGTTTTGGAGGAGACTCAAAGCAGCGGCAGGCTGATTGAGATGAGGTGTCAAACTGTTTTAACAGTTCTTCAACCGTTTTCCACCTCAGGATGGGGTTAGAGCACAGACCACTCAGCAAACTCTGATGTGGCACATGCTTTTCTGTGTGAGGGGACTGGAAGTCATGTTTGGTCTGAAACGAAAGTGTGGTTTCTGGTAGAGTGCAAGTTATTAACGCTGCAGAGCAAAGCAGTGCAACATTTAACTCCAGCTGATACACACGTTTTGGTAGCGACCTGGGTGAACGGCGAATCTTCTTACGTCCTTAACAGACACTGTGTAGAAGCGTTTTCTGTACGTGTCCAAACACAACCACTGCAGAATATAACAGACACTCCAGAGCGGGTAGTTGTTACATTCAGCAGCGACTGCACCTTTTCTTTCTGCAACAATCAGTTTAACCAACATTTCTCATTGCTGAACATAAAATGATGACAACAATATACTGCTTACTTGCATCTCATACTCAAGTCGAGTGATGTTAATGTTTGTACTTGCTTTCAGCACAAGGTCACTTTGTCCGTCTCACTCATTGATACACTTTATATAAATCTAGTTTATTATATATAATGTTCACTATGACCACAAATGATTTTTATGTTTTTTTATTTCTGTGTATGGTCCAGTCAAGTGTGTGCTGTCACATGAATACACTTGACCTTGGTGCAACACTACATTAACATCAGTTAAACCTTTGCTTCAGAAAGCCCTCGTCATTTATGCCGTCTTACATATTGGACACTGCATTGATATTGTCCCATGAGAGCGAGGTGGAAGAAAACTAATGAATGACCTGACCTCTGGACAATAAATCTCATCCAGGGATAAGGAAATGATCAGGTTACCAAATTAAATGTTGCCACACTTCTGTCAGCTGTGGCTCTCTGTTCCTGGGATGAATCCATAACAGACTACAAACAATGCTCAAAGCCAGACCAGACACAATATACTCTTCCTTCTTTGCTTGTTTTCTACCTTAGTTGTCAGTCAGCAGGAGGAGAATTGACCATCTTCCTACCGATCAGCATTTTAATGTGGAGGGAACTAATGCAGAAACAACCTGGTGTGTGAACACATGTTGTTCTAGCATGAAAAGGTGTAGTCTAAAATACTTTGGCCTACATTTGCATTTCAAATTTCAAGTTGGCAATCTGACAGAAATGCCTTAGCAAAAAGACGTTTCTATAGAAACAACAACACTTTGAACTTTGTTTGAATGAAGCTGCAAAACAACAGCAGACCACAGAGACTAAAAAGTTCTAAACACTTGCTTTTTTACTTAGCAATAACAAATAGTTAATATCCAGCTATGGAATAGATTCATCAATATTAAACTAGTTGACTATCCACCATTACAAGACAGAGCAAACATTTTGCCACAACACTAACTTCTGAAACTGATCCAGCTCGGTTGTACAATGCTGAGACATAGCTTTGGGATGTCTTGTTATGTTAATGTGACTGTGCAGTAACAACAGCTGTAAAAAGGCATGGTCCCCATTACTTATTTATTCAAGACAAATTAACTATGACACACAAAATTACTTAATTGCTCTGATCTCAGAAGCACATTTTATGCTAAAGCCTGCTTTTTTCAAAAGAAAACAATGGATCTCAATCATCCCTTTGGATCTACTGTATTTGACGAGGCATGAATCAAATGAACAAATAGTGTCAACAAACCTTTATGGTCTTAAATCTGGGCTCTGGAAGAAATAAGCCACTGTTTTGTAGTGCAACACATAACGTATTTGTGTATAAGGGTGAACAAATCTGTTCTACAATTCAGTAATAACAAAACTTTGAATTGATTTTCAATTCTTGGCTCTTCCCTTTACATGAACCATGTACATCACAGTGCCCAGTATCAGGTTTTAAATGCCCATGTCCATGGGACACCATCTTCGGTGTTAGTCTACAGCACAGTTACAAATGGCAGCTCCCAGAACATTTCTGATACACGGACAACCTCTGGCACTGGAAGCATACTTTAACCACCAGTGATGAGGTTTCACACATCATCTGAAACATATTGAGAAGCTTTTTTTGTTGGTTTAGAAAAGAAACGCTCGGGGATGTCTGCCAGCTCATATGCTGACTCTCGTTCGTGACGTTTGTCTGGATAAACACTTACATGGCACTGGTCCTCCTACACAAATTATATTCACGTTTGTGGCCTTCCCATCAATGGGACGAGTAAACAGGTACAACATGGGCTAAAAAGGAAATCTATTTCTGTGAATAATAAATGTGTGAGCTGATAATGGGAAATTAATGTCTGGGATGAGTTCGATGGGTGCAGGTGCAGGAACAGAGAGAATATACAGAGCCATCCTGTGAAGAAGAATAACAGTGAGGGGAATAATTGTGTGCAGAGAAACGAGTCAGAGCGAGGAGTCGGCGAGAGTAGCTTCACATTTGTGTGTGTGCGCTTTGTGCCACCACTCAATAGGGAAACAAAAACAGGTGGAAGGTTTACTTAGGTGTACCCTTCATGCTACAAAGCATTTATAGAAAAATTTTCCCGCTGTGTCGCTCCTCAACAATTCACAGCCGTTCTCTCTTTACACGTCTCTGCTTTCTCCTTGCAGGGGAGTGGGGACGATGGGGCGGTAGGAGCCAGAAGCCCTGCAAGCTTCTCCGTCTGTCTGAGGAATGGAAATCTGTATCTGCTTAGTGATCTTAGAAAACCATTGTGACATACTGAGATATTAGAATCAGCCAAGTATGCTAGCACATACAAGGAATATGTGTCGGGTCTTTTGTGGGGTTACAGACGGAATAGGTTACAGCCAACAGCTACAGCTGCTGGGAAAAACCCAAACTAATTCTCTGCTTTCCTACACACGTGTCTCAGGACCATAGGGTTTGGGTTCTATTTACACTTTACACAACATTTATATTTAGTGTCTCTCTCTCTTTCATCTGATGATGCAAATTAGTGTGTCTAGTGTAAGGCTCAGTCAAATAGGAGTTAGGTGTCTGGGTCAGCAGAGTCCTGATGATCAACAACAACAGATACATTGTGATGCTCGCATTGTGTACACGTGATCCGTCACGTGTGAAAACAGGCCACCGATTGGTGTCCATTTGCGCCTGCTTCGTCTGAATCTCGTCACATTGAGGCAAGTATGCATAACAACGCACCCATCTGTGAGCATCCCCCCCCCCATTCTAAGCATGCAGAGACTTTCTCATCACGCTCTCACCGTTACTCTCGTTCAGACATTCAGGGCTGTTACACAGCCAGAGAATGCTCAGCTGTTACAAAGCAAACATAACGTGCTCCGGTTAGACAATGCTAATGTTTGACCATTATGTTTTTGTAAATATTCCTTTAAAAGCCTGATTCTATATACAATATAAGTCATGTTTTAGATAACCGATGTGTACAGTGTATTACAGATTAAAATATAATGTAAAAACAAAATTGCCTCTATTTGAAAAACCGTCACTCTGTCCAAACTTTCACTGGTAGTGCCGGTCTAACAACGGTTTTCTGAATATCATGTTAATGATGCGGCCTGTGAGGGCCCAAGTTATGTCACATAACTCTTTTTAGGACTAAATTGTAACTGCTTAAAAGGTTCGGTGCATACAACCCTTAAACTAGGATCAATTTAAAAGCGAGGTGGAGGGATGAGCCGACTGTTGAAGGAGACATAACGAGGAGCATGTGCACCACACACAATAAAAACTAGTACAGGTGAAAATGAAGAGGTTTAGAGCCCCTGTTGCAATAATAAAAAAACTAATTACAGAAACCGAGAATGTAACAACGAGTGACCAGAGCTAATTCTGCACTAAAAATGTACATGCCTGTGCTCCTCTGCTGCGCCAGTGACTCACTGAGACAATACTCAAAAATAAATGACACTAATGAGAAAAATCCCACTACTTACAATAGGAGAAGTCAGCAGTTTGATTCCACATGTAACCCTGCAAGCTCGAAACGTACAAGGCCCGAAAAATCCCTCTGGTCTTCCTCTCAGGCCGAGTGACCAGTGGAAAGGCTTGACCCTTAAATTCCCTCCCGTTTCCTCTAATCGGGGACTAGAAAAGAGCGCAAGCCCGGCTCTCACAAAAAAGTGACAAGGAGAATTCCAAGCGTTCCTCTCCTGACATTCAACAGTCAGTCAGTCAGCAGCACTGACACACTGTCAGCAGAGATATCCCCGCTAAATAGGAATCTAATATATTTATGATGAAGACAACCCTGTATTTACACAGCGATCCAGTGTAAAGCATTCACATCCCAGGAATCCGTTTTCTTTTCTGTGGTGAACTTTCTTTACTGATATTTTATGTAATAGATAACTGTCAAACTAATTTAATAGATAACAGATCCGTTGTAGCTTCGATGCTGTTAGAAATAAATGTTTTTGTTTCTATATATATGGTCTGTGGGAAGAAACGCAGGTAGAGACATGCCAAAAATGTTGGATTCCCACAGGTGTATTTTCCTAGTATGCATGTGCAGACATCTGCAAGAATTCCCAGGAAATACAAGCATCAGTTCAATCTCAATTTAAGACACACTTAGGGAAAACGCCTTGTATTGGTAATTATGTTTAGAAATAGTCTGCCACCATAAAAGGAACTGCTGTGCTGAGTTTTGGTCTGAAAACCTTCAAACCCCCTGGACGCCCTACTTCACAGTTCAGCACATTACTCCTACCTGTAACAACAAGCAGACAACAACACAACTCTAACAGCAGGAGCTGAAAATGCCACAGCGACGAGCGGAAGTGCATCGCTGCTCAAATGTGCCGGTGGTAGAGCTGAAATAAGAAGGGGATTAATAAATAAATAATCACCATCAGCAGAAATGCCAAACAAACGCTCGCTGCATCAATAACATTTTCTCTAGATACTCATGTTTGATTAGGAATTGCTGGTCGGGTGTTTTTTCTGAAAACTTTAGTGAATCGAGACATTATTCTGCATTAATCTGCAGATTAAACAATACTATGGACAAAACAGCTGCAGGTCCTGTAAAGTGGCAGAAGTAGAATTGATCAGATGGATCTAACAGTAGGTTAACGAAGAGCGATTCTCTTTTTTTTTAAAGCCACCAAGCTGTCAGTGCACGGCACAGACGTTCCTAACACTCTGCAAGTCTACACCTGCTCTGACGACAGCAGGACGACTAACTGCCCCAAAAAATGCAAACAACTGGGTGTGACACCACATTCCAGTGTAAAAAAAAAACATTTACTGCAACAGTGTGCACACAAATATGCTGGGTGAGGTGGGGGCGGGGGGCAGGTCCCGCAGGCAAATAGTTACTGCTGCAATCATCTGGGGGTTTAAGGGATTAAAGTTGCCACCAAAGCCTGGAAAGAGCAAGAGTTGACCCTCTGATGGAGCTTTATAAGCTTTACCGCTCACTCCAGCAGCTGCATGTATAGCAAATGAACCTTATTCCATCCTATGGTGACTCACAGGGCAGCACGTGACCCTGACTTTCTGACTTGTCAGTCAGACCCCATGCACATATGGCTCTGAGAACATCCCCCACCGGCAACCTTTATTTATCGCCACCCACACGCTCTCACATCTCTTGCTTTCATCCGCTCGCTCCATCTTTAGCCCCTCCTTCTCATGTTTCCATCATTTCAGGCTTATTCAGGCCCTTTCCCTTTTTATCTCCCGCCTTCTCTCCTATCCATCATTCCACACCATCTAGACCTCTGTCAACAAAACAAACAAGTTTTCAAAGTTTTTTTTTAATATGTACTGGCTACGCAGGCTGAAATCACTGGGAGAAATGGGATCTTGTTTAGAGCCTGGCAGGTTCACAGTGGAACATACAGTATATTAGGTGCACTTCTGTTCACCTGTGCCTTCGTATCAGCAGCTGGTATCATGGAACTGAATTGAGATTAACCACTGAAGACAATTCTTCTACTGGAACAGACAGCACCTGTTAATGTGCTCAGGGTAACATTGGGATTTAGTATTTACACAGAAACCTCCCGACTAGTTTAAATAATCACTTGACAAAGAATTACCTTTCTTATGAAACCCCCCTCGTCTGATCGGGGCACACTTCTTATAAATCCCACACTTTCGCAGGCTCTCTGTTACCAAGTTAAAGTCTCCATGCCAAAAGGAAGCCCACCAGGGTATGGCGAGAAAAGAGGTGTTTTGTTTCTGGACCTTTTGAATTAGCTTTAGCAACACTTTCAGATTTACTCATGCACAGCATGAACCAAAACAGTTCAACTGCCTTAAAACTGAAACAGGGAACTAAAAGATGAAGTAACATTTTCAGAGTCTGTAATCGCTCTCTGCACATCTATGAAACATGGTGGTGGTTTGTGGAACTTAGCTGTTAAGACATTTATTTACTGTTACAAGATACAGTCAATGCTAATTCCATTTCCCAATACTGTGATTGTCAAAATCAAATAATGCAGCAGTTAACTGCTAATTGCTCAGTACTTCTTTTGTGGTTAATGGCTCTTAGTCACCATCAGTGATTATGTCTTTTATAGATATTTCACTAATTGCTGCTGGCTCGTTGAGTCCTGATGACACTAAAAGGCCTCTTCCTGTAGTACCGATTTCTCTTTTGTGAGCAGAGTCAACACATTCATTTAGCAGAACTTCACTATGCAAAATGCTCCTTCTTCTTTTGCCAACTTTTCCTCGATAAAGCATAGCACTACAGGCCTTCCCAAGGGATGCTGATTTAGCCCACTGTATCTCTATGTAAACGAGCCTGTTTCTAAATACACTTCAGAATTGCTCTTTGTGAATGGAGATCTAGACTTTCTGCACAATCTGCCAAAAAACAAGCTTCTTTACTCGGAGGCTCACACTGACTCAGAGTGAGTGACCTCAGCTGGGACTGACCTGCCACATTTTTCCCCCACCTCTCTCACTGAACCACGTTCCAGTGGTTCAGCTTCAGGCATGATCGCAGGGCAGGAAAATGGTTTGTTTAATGACTCAACTTGTTGGTCTGAGCTTCATAGAATGTAGGTCCTGTTAGAGTTTAACCACCATTAAAGCAATTGAAGTCAAAGGCGTAGCTACGGGCGGTCCGCATTATACAATTTTCTGTAAAACAATCACACATAGGGATTTGCGGTTGGTTTTAAACCCTTACAGTAGGGCTGGGCGACACGGACGAAAACTCATCTCGATATTTTTAAGCTGAATCGCGACATACAATATATAGCTTGATATTTTTTGATCCCATAAATAGTTATACAAAGATTACTTTGGGACAAATGTTAGTGTTTCAAATGTAGTTAGGGGGACATATGAAATAGGTTTTGTAAAAAAAGATGCATTGCTGATTAATCTTATATCTGTGAAGGTTCTCAGTCATGCAGGTCATGGTTGTCTCAAAAAAGTTTTATGAGAAAGCTCTCTGGAATGGAAGGGTGAAAGGTCGTCAAGAAACCAAACAGGTCCAGTGGCTTGGATAAAACCTTTTTGAGAGGTCCTTCTATACATTGTATAAAGTCGTCTATAAAGCCATTGTTAAAGTAGCGATTATGTCTTTACGATACTCCATTACTTTTTCATTCATCTTCAATACAGTTCCGTGGTTCAGCAGAACTCTTACTGTTTTGCTAATGCATTTCAACCTGGTTACTACAAAAAATATATTTATTCAAAACAAAGAACCTTATGTATTTCACATTAAGATAAAGAAGCAGTCTTCCTTTTGTAAAATAGAAGTGCTTCACATTTGAAATCAACAAATGTATAAACAGAGAGAACATTTGGAATACAAATTGTTTTTATGAACAACACTTTGCTGGAGTGAAAGGTTAAGTATAGTTCTGCTAAGTGTTGATTGTTGGTTACTAATGATTTTGGTCAGTGATTCTGAGTTCGTGCTGTGCGGAAAGCCAAGTCCCGTCTAAACTGGTGCCATGTACAAGACGCTGCAGCAGCAGAAACTATCGTTTTGTGATGAGGCAGGGGGTTGAGGAGACTTTACGACCGCTGTGGCAGCAGCAGTTTAATGGGCTGTTCGTTCATCTTACGTCGCTGTTTGAAGATTTGAAGTGCTACATCCACATGACTGACCCTAACCCTACCCCTAACCCCAAGAGTGAGTGAGAGATAGGTATAAAGCGAAAAATGTCCCTTTTCCTTCCTGTAGTTGCGTTTCCAGTAAAAGGAGCATGCAGTGCACTATAATACTAGCATACAGGTTTATTCTTACTGAAGAATAGCTCTTACCGAGCTGAAATTCTATCGCTCCAGTGGAAAATATTCCTGGGGCCTGGCCAAACTAGTGATGACGCTTATCCATCTTGTCCTCAACAGAAGGATGGAAAAATCCCCAGCCCTGTGGAGGACCTTTAGTAATGACTCAGGGTATGAAATGTGATCTAAACACACACATAGACTACAACCACTTCCTCCTCCTAACTCAGAACTGTCATTTGTCCTGCCCCGTTTGACAGATTTATGACTGTGACAGAATACAAAGGCAGAAGAGGACATAATCCAGAGCGAGCGAGCGAGCGAGAGAGAGAGGATGAGGTGTGTGAGGCTGTGGCCGTGACGCCAGCACGAGACCGGGATTATAAACCCTGGATTACATGAGCAAGAACACAAAAACACAAATCCACCACTGGATTAGACCCAGAGCTTGCTTTCACTCAATTTATACTGAAACATCTACTGTGAAGGAACACAACATGTCATCTCATCAGTCATACCATACATGCTGACACAGCTAAGGCTGGGTAAAAGGACACAAATTACACTGCTCTCTGGTGACATTTATACAACAAACGTCAAGTACTTTACGTTTAGTGAAGACTAATGATTAAAAAATATCTCAAAGAACACAAAAGAGCAAAGGTTTCCACTAAACGTCCCACCGTAGATCCAACACCTTGCACCAGAATCTGCAGCCTTCTTGATCTCCCAGCTGTATCATTGCTTACGAATGAATGATGTCAGAGCAAGGCAGCATCATGTTGGATAGAAAACTAAGCACTGTTGCTCAAATCGAAATAGCCAGATAAAACTTAACGGTGTGAAAAGTCTGATACTATATCAGAACCATCTGTTCAGTCTGATGTATATTTGTCTAGCGTGGGAGGAAATAGTTGGCAGACTCTTTATTAGTGCCTAATGTGATAAATGCAAAAGCAGAGACAAGTTTTTATTTAGTGTCCTCATTTTGTGTCACTAGTTGTATTTTTTTTTTAAATAATGTGCATTATTCAGTTCACCTTATACCTACTCTTAAGTTTTAGTGGACAACCTGCATGTTTTGTTTAACAATGTGTCACCTGTGGCATCAACTTGCATGTGATGACCAGCAGATTAAAAAAAGTTTTAAAAAAAGTATTCAGTTATTCCATTTTGTTGTTGGACATAAAACTAAAAATCACAGAAAAGACACATTTCTTTACCTCTCCAGTAGCTCGCTGAGTCAATTTATAGAACTGAGTCACACTCGAGTGGAGGCGTTTAATCTCGACAGTGGTGTGACACAACCTCAATTATTCTCCTCTGCAGTCGCCGTGGTCATTCCCACACTCAAATCCAATTGAAATGTAACCAATTTGTGGTATTTTGTGAGAAACGAGAAATGGCATTTGTCTATTCTGAATAACAAGATTTAAAATCAATAGATTTGTTTGGAGAACCCAGTACCGATTAAATAGGTAAAGTGAACAAAAATACAAATGTGGAGAAGGATTGAAGCAGGAACCTAATTAGAATGAAAATGTAATTAAACATTTATACTAAGCATTTAAACTTACAAAGTATAACGGTAGAAATGTCATTACACATAGGAGCATTTTCCTCTTCATTTAAAAGGTGAGAGACATGTCAGGATATTTACTGCGTGTAATATTTTTGTTTGTGCTTTAAATTTCCCAGTAGGCAAACCACAAATCAACTGGGATCACAAGTGGGAGACGCCACTGAGAATGTTGACCCAAATTATCTGGTGCTACAGTCACAATAGACAAGGTCGAAGAAAAAGTGCAGCTAAAAGAAAATTGGAAAACTGGCAGTATGTACAACTGAATAAGCAAAACTAAACTAACCTGCTTTGGAAAAAGAAAATAATTTCAAATCCTACTTCTTATGGTGCCCAAATGATAGTTAAAGAATAAATAAGACCCCAAAATTATATACATCATACAGACTAAGGGTTTAAGATAATATCAATAAACTTTATCTTCATCATTGTGTTTTATGATGCCGTGTTGATTTTTGGAAAAGAAGAAAACTTTACATACCAATATTCAGCCTCATTGCAACTATTTTTGGTAACACCAAAAGTGATGTGATGCGTGACGTGTATGGGCTGTGCAGGTTTAGAGTCTGACATGTTAGTGATAGACTGAGGTTAACTCGCTCTTCTGGTCGAAGTTTGTAGCGCTGTTGTGAAGGATAAAGTGATTTCATATTTGGATTTCAGTTCATCATGGCAAACTCTACAGCATGTTTTTCTTCAGGAAACGGAACCACCTCAAACTACTGAACTGTTGTAGGCAAATGCTTACAGCAAATGCCACATAGGGGGGAAAAGCAATTTCACACAGCAAATTCACTATGATCAATATTTCTAATTCTGACAATAGTCAACGAACTGAACTCATTAAGAAACAAGTTGAGCCATGTGGATTACAACCACTGCTAAACAATTTCCACTGGAACAGTGCTTTCTAGGTTTTTTAATCTACTACAACAGTGGTATCCTTGAATTTCACTGAAGCTATAAAGTATGGATGTGTCCAGTTCGGTACCACTGTGCAGGGTGACCGTCTGTCTAGAGAGATTTCCGTTGGCCACTACGGATGAAAATAAAAAAGAAAGCCAATAATGTTCTAGAGCCAACACTTTCAAACTGGAAGCCAACGTCAGTGACAAAGCAAAAAGAGTAGAAAATAAATGAAGCAAGATAAAATAGAAATTGTTTGGAAGCCAAAAAAGTGTGGCAGTGCTTTAGTACTGGATGTCTTCACAGACCTGTGTACGTGGCATCAAGTGTGTCTGAATATGGGACATAATGAGAAATGTGAGCTTTACAACTTTTGTACCGAGAAAAGATATGAAGCCAAGCTCACCTTAAGAAAAGCAGCTGCCTGTGGTGTCAGCTATTAACTGAACTGGATTCATTCGATACCTGGCTTATATTCATCAACCACCTGCAAAATTATGGGGTCAACTGGATATCGGATCTGTTCATGTTGGGTCTATTTTCTACTCCCTCTGACTGGAAGAGAATATTGTAACAATTACACATACTCAGCCTGAATCTCATGGAGCAGGACATAAAATGACAATAATGGGAAAATGGAAGCAGTAACTTCTCTGCTTAGATTCAAGCTCTGATGCTATTCTGGACCTTGTAAGTTTGAATGAAGAACCAGGTCTGTGGTTTAGCACTGCCATGGCAACATCACATCACTGTAGAGCACAGTTGACACATGGCAGCATCTCGCTTATGTGGAAAACTGAGCAAACCATAAAATACAAGCAGCCAACCTGTTGCCTTAGTATGAAATCAAGAACAAAAATCTTAAATATTCAAAAATAATACTATGTATTATTATATTGCCCTGCCCTGCAGTGAAGCTTTACAAGTTTAAGATAACCTTGATGTCACCAGGATTATTAATATTAGTCATTTACTGTGTAAATTGTTCTTTCACTTTGGACATGAATGATACAAAATTGCATTTTATACAGTAGTGTTCCATAGCTTGTCATCACAAAACTACAACTAATCATTAGTTTCATTACCCATTTAAATAAAAGGCATTTAAACAGCTCTTAGTTTAATATTATTAGAATTAAGTCTAAAATAAATCATGAAACATACACCTTTGAGAAGCTGTACCAATGGAAAATTAGACATTCTTACTTTTAAAATGGCAATGACCTATATGGAAATCACTATATTATCACAACTATAAAATTAATTAAGTTTTTTTTAAGTTAAGTTGTAAGTTTTGTAAATTATATTATACATATTATGGATTCCATCTATAATGTAACATTGTTTTATTTAGTCTAACAGGGAATTAATAGTACTACTAGTAGTAGTAGTAGTAGTAGTAAAAGAAACCTTTTTTCTTGGAAAAACTATGGAAAAACTAAACATGATCCTACTCAAATTAGATGTAGAAATGGCCCTTAAAAACAACTCAAAACCAGCTCCAGAGAGTGATGCAATGCCTGACTTCATCCATCGAACACGAGAGAGAAACATACTGAAGGGAGGGGAAGGCAAGGAAGGAAAGAGACAAAACAAGGTTTTTGCCAAGAGCGTCCCTGGAGGGATCAACGCCTTTCGAATGGTTCTGGCAGCTTTTCACCTCTGCTGTTGATGCACAAAATGTGTGGGCTATCCAAGCATTTGGGAAGCCGTATTACTTGCCTAGTCCAGAAATGTGTCCCCCTGCGATTTCACCAAACTCCATTAGTGGTAATAGTTAATTACTACAGGAGAAACCCCAAAGCACCATTAGGAAAAGGCTCTGTGGACATGAATAACTGTCCACTGTTAAAATATTTAATGTTGTTAACGTAGAGAGCTTTAATGTAAATTTCACAATTATTATAACAATTTCAGACCACAAATGATATTGCATATAAAATACAGACTATCCCAGAATAATGAGTTATGCTGCAGTCAGACTGAGACTGCACATATAAATGTGTTGAATGTAGCCCTAGGTCCAGTTTTATTCAGTGGACAAAACTTGGTTTTGTCTTTTCACCTCTGAGGAGCCGACAACTGCCAACATGAAAAGAACCACCTTTTCTTATACCTGAAGGACAAATCCTGCAGAGGGTAGCTCCTGTCGTACACATTTGTAGACCAGTACAGCAACACTTGAATGCATTACACATGTGTGAAGAGTTGTTGGATTACAGAGGTCTCCCACACACATTCACAATCTGCCCTTATTTCTCCCAGAGAACAAGTGATGAACACAAAAATTCATA
This sequence comes from Microctenopoma steveboyesi, assembly GCA_032359275.1. Classification (NCBI taxonomy): domain Eukaryota; kingdom Metazoa; phylum Chordata; class Actinopteri; order Anabantiformes; family Anabantidae; genus Microctenopoma; species Microctenopoma steveboyesi. The sequence goes on along the minus strand of JAUMHF010000010.1, from coordinate 13,402,820 downwards.
GCTCAGATATCAGTGACAGGAAGTACAAAGACAGATAGGACAGAATGAGGGAAAGGACTGCATTTGTCTAAGAGACACAAAGGTACAAAGGGACACGAAGTCTGACCTTGAGGAGCAAGTGAGTGGTTTATTAAGGCACAAGAGAGCACCACTGGAAGATTGCCGTCTCTAGATTGTAGCACCCAGTGTCTGACAAAGAAGCCCTAATTAAAGCAGGCGGCCTGTCCCTCAAGTGGCTGGCCTACTTGGCTAAATGAGGATTTAGAATAAAGCCCAGGGGGAATACTCCAGTTTATCCCTATGTTTCAAAGAGACGCACCTGAGTGAATGACACCAATAAAAGACAAGCTGAAGGACCCTCAGGCTTACTTGCTGTAGCTATGATGTAGGGCTGGGCAACACGGCCTTAAAATAATATGGCAATATTATTAAGCTGTATCACTATACATAAAATGCATCTCGATAATTAAAACTTCCCCCAAAACTGTTTATAAATTCAGCCCTTTATTTTATAAAATTACACTTTAAGTTTTGTACAGAAAATTTTGTTTTTTTTTTAGCTATGTTCAACATAGCTAACCATTTCAACTTTGTCGTTTAGACATGCAATCAAAAATTCTATCTCTAAATTGTCAGTGGTTCTCAACGTTTCTGAGTCACCATAGCCAATATAACATTGGTTGGTGTTATGACACCCCTCATCTCACCACCCGTCTGTTAATACCTACTCGATAAAAAAGGTGCATGCACTAGGAGTTTTGTGGATGGGCGGGAGAGTGAGCTGTCTGCTGGGAGAGGGCAGAGAAGAGAAAGTCGAAGCCAAGTACATGCCGTGCTATGTTATGCTATGCTACATGCTATCGTGGCAGAGGCATTTCAATCCAGAACGTGGACGTTTGTGGTGTATCAGTGCTGGGAAATACCACAAATGGTTGGAACCTAGGGTAAACACTGGCTTTTATGTGGCAGCACCTGTTAGGATTGATTGAACTGCATTTACCATTTTAATAGCACAATCCTGATTAAATTTGACTTTGTATTTTCAGGTATACTTAGAAAAAAAAATGTAACCTAAAATATCTTGTTGTTGCTTGAAGTAGTAGTACTTGCATCATGATAATTTCTGGGCATCATTAATAAAACTAATTTGCGTGTGGCATGTCAAAATGTTTAGCTTTTAAGCTAGTCTTGGATTATTTAGAGAAAGAAAGCAGGCATTTCTTCTTCAGGTTGATTTGTCAAACAGAAGCCCGACATAAAAAAAAAGCTGAGCCACTAACCAAACCACAGATTTCAGTGTGCATTAATAGCACAAGACAAAGAGCAGACAAACTTTTAGGTATTGATAAGATGCCTCCCTGTGGGCTCTAATTGAGCTTAGCAACCTGCCAACGCATTTCGACATCGAGTGGTCGATACCTGCAAACTGAACATTCGAAAAAGAACTACAAACAAATGGCATTCAATCATGTAATTGCATGACAGAAAGAGCTGCAAGTGTTGCACCTTGAGGATTTTTCCTGACTTGTCCACTTCAGCTCACACACCTAGGACTGTACAAAAACATGAACGATAAGTCTCTCTTGCCAGTTGATTGATGGGGAAATTAAGCAGGCAGATCTGAAGATACCTTTTGCCAAGACCTGGGGAGTCCTCCACTTCCCCGCTGACAGTTGCTCTATTACATGGCAGCCTGATTTCTGTTTTTCACGCTCCCTCGCATCATTCTAATGAGATATATTTAGGCTGCTACGAGCAGCTGTGCATCAGTTTCAAGAGGAGCGAGTCTAGGGTGAATGATAAATATACAAACATATACACACACGCGCTTCTTTCACTGTGCTACTAATGATGGTGTATTTCAACCTAATCACAAAAGTACCTTTTCTTCTTTCGATGGACTGAATATGTTGAATACAGTTCAATGTAGACAACAATTGCTCCACAGCCTTTTGTCTAAACTGAATCAGTGGCAGGGGGTTAAACATGCTGAGGTTCTCTGCTAGTGGTAAACAAAAAAAACCTTGGTGATGAGGAGAGAATAAAGAACAAAAAAATGAAAGAGATAAAACACAACTCCATCTGTTCTATGTGAAACATTGTCAGAGGAGATGGAGAAAACGAGGCAGCAGAGTATGAGTGGAATAACGCTCAGAAAATGAAGATGTGTTGCTAAGAATAAAAGAATCTAGACTAGTCACACTTTCTCCATGTCTTTTTTATCCTAGTGCACATATATTTCAAGTTTCCATAGTGATACCAACATAATGATTTGGTAATTCTACTGTGGATTCTCTGCCGAGTTCCTAATGACTAAATGATCTTACGGAGGTGTAAGATATTACGTTTAGTTAGTTTAGAATTTATGTCCAAATCAATTAGGGCATGTGAGACAAAGCATCTGAGTGGTGACAGCGACACACGGGCGTTCTGTTAGGGGTTACTGAGTCATCACTCAGGGCTGTTTCAACAGGGCCTTTATGAACAGCTTACTTTTCATCCAAGTCAAAGGGCATGTGGGTCAGCCAGAACCTGAGGGATGAGCCGTGGATACAATGACAAGATGCTCAAATAGCATGTAGGCTGCACACATGGCTGCTTTGTGTTATGTCTCCTTTCCACTTGATAAAAACTCACACAGGCTGCTTATACACCGCTGGTGGAGCACTTCTGACGCACACTACTTATGTATGGGTGTCTACATGTGCGTGGAGGGGGTGGGGGGGTTTGCAGCTGGGATTTAGGTACCGTTGACCCAGTCTCCATTTAAAGCAGAGGGTTGAGGGGCCAGGTCATCGCCCCTGTTGCTAGGCTTACAGCTGACATAAAAAGCCATCGGCATCGACACATTAATCTATGGTTGTGTGTTGTTGTGTGTGTGTGTGTGTTCTAGCATGATTCAGCCACAGCTTACACAGTTCTTGGCTATTAAATGAAGCCAGATCAAAAAAAGGCCTGTTTGAAATTCTGTAAATGATATTATTGTTCTTTGTTAAGCTGAATGCGTCGAAGCAAGGTGACTCATGGAACACTGACAGCATCATGGACTTGCACAATTAAGAGCACAAAGACTGTAAAATAGGCCTACATTACCCCACTGACTATATTTAGCTCTCCATCTCTGTTTCCATGGGAATGAAGAGTTCACCGTGAGTGGCTGGGGCCTCTGGTATTTTCCAGAAGCAGAAAAAAAACAGAATGACTGCCTCCTGAACCATAGCTAGCTTTTCCACAGCCTGGTGGGTTTGTCAAGTGATCATTTCCACTCTGTCGAGCCCAAGCATCACTGAGTCTGTTTAACCACTGTCCTAGTTTTCATTGCATTCAGGCCAGCTCTGTCAGTGAAGACACTCTTTCACTTCACTACATCTGGATAATGTTTAGGATGCATGTTTTCGCCTCATCACAGTATTATAGCTTTTATTTTGAAAGGATAAGCCAACGATAAAAATGTGTGTTTCTTTTGTCGTTTCTTTTTTGGTGTGCTTCATTAGCAGGAAGAAACGCTTCATGCATTCAACTACAGTATAAGGATTTCACCACTGACTGTGTGGCCGTCCACACGTTTTTTTAATGGGGCATTTGTGGAACATGTCCACATACACATGCCGTCTGATCCCAGGCACCAACACTACTCAGTCCAGGCTGAGTCCTATCTACATATTAACAGCCCACTTCCTGAATCCCCTGGTGGATGGGCGACCTTGCACCGAGCTTCTGCTGTAATGCAGACTGACGTTTCAAGTAAAGAAACTACACGTCCATCATGTCCTTGTGGAGACAATGCTTCTGTAAAAGTGAAAAAAATAAAACACTGGTATGTTTAAATGTGAAGCAACAGACAAATTCAGACATTGTGATATACAACAATACTGCCATTGTCAAAGCAGATGAGCACCATGATATACAGCTCAGATAAATTCAGTGTTCCTGGCGCTGTACTCAGCTGAAGTAATATTCCTTGGAAGCACAAGAAAACGCTACCTTTGGTGTGAAACCTTGGTTTACAGCCAGATAAATAAAGCCTCTCCAAAGAGCTGGAGCTTCCTGTTTAGGATTTTTCATCACGCAGTAACAGCAGCAGCAGAGTTGGCAGCAACTCTGGGGTTTCCCCTCATTGAACGCGACCTTCAGTGCAGCCTGCCTGCTTGAATATCCATCAGCCTGTCTCACAACACGCTGCTTTACTGGCTTTCCTGGAGGTAGAATGTGCCTCCAGTGCCGTCTTCCCTTTACCTTCTTGCAACACTGATTCCACTGGTTTGAATTATTGCTTTGAGGTACACTGAATGAATCAACAAATGTGCGTGGGATGCTGATGTGAGCCATCAGTTTGCCCGGCATAAATTTTTCCAGGGACAGCAATGTTCAACATGACGGCTGGCAAGTCGATTTGTGGCCGTGTTGCTATCAAGGCAAAGGTACAGCTGTGGCCACAGTGAGCTCAAGTGGTAACACTCACAGCGAAGGGTGCTAAACGACCGGCAGACGCTCTGACTAGATGATTCATAGCTTTGGCCTCTGTCCACGAGTTAAGAGACCAGAGGAAACAGGAGACAGGAATACTTTCTACCAAACATAACATTTAATCATGGTTGCATCTTCTAAAGCAAACTACACACATCACAGCTCTCAGTCTCGCCGTGGTCTCCAGCCTATCTGGACTCCACTCACTTTGAGCAGAGTAAATACTCTCACCAAAGAAAACGATCAATATCACCCAGAGCTTTAGAGGCAACACTTGAGCCACTGCATCATATCCTATCATATCATATGTACGGGAAATTAAAGGCTCCACTGGGTCAACTCAAAAAGAAAGTATCAATGTGATTTTTATGCACCAACTAAAATGCCATCTTTCACCTTGTAGAAAAAACAGTGTAATGATGCCATCCTCTAGCGCGCACACGCACACACACACACACACGCGCGCACACATTTATCCAAAGCAATCCCAGTATGGAATCAATCACACACTACCACCAACTTCTAAAAACATCTGCTCCCTCTCATTGCTCATGTCCTCCCGTCTGGAGCAACAATTATTCGATGTGGGGAAGCACAAACTTAAAGCTCAGCCAGGCAGACAACTGGCTGCTGCTGCTGAGCCACAACATGAACAGCTACATGGATTTTGTTTTTAGTTTTTGTTTCAATGTGAGTATTTTTTCTTTTAACCACAAGTTCTCCCCCCATTTTGTTTTTCTTCATGTAGCTGTTGACGCTGGAAGGAAAACCCCTGTTTGCCCCTTGAGACGCTCCATCTGTTGCTGCCGTGCACTTTACTAATGCTGCGTCTTCTCAAGCCCGTCACCTTTTGATTGTGTTCTGTGCAGAGGAATCAATCAGCATTTAAACACCCAGGACACGCTGCTCAGATGATAATGTTGGAAGGAGGAAAATAAAGGAGAGGAACCCCATCACCTTCACTGACTTGTGTTTTAATGCGAGAGTCATGTGTGGCTCATCAAAAACCAGAGGCTGCGGTTGACATCAGAGAATTAGTCACAAATAGAAGCTCCGGGCCTCTATCACATTGTTGCCACTTTGAAGAGTGGGGACAGAAAGCAAAGAAAAGGAAAGCGTGAAAGTGGATTCTAAGCTGGAGGAGTAAGCTGTGGTTAGCATGGCTGCTGCCATCTGAAACCTGACCACCGTGCGCTGCTACAGACTTGACGAGGAGAAAGACTGTGAAAGCGTGAGAACACACGTACAGTCAGACACTAAGGGAAAGTTGGTTTGAAGGCTGACGTGGCTAGAAATTGAGAAGAGGAACTGTGTCACGCTAAGGCACTGTCCAAGTGTGACCTGCTGCAGCCGCCTCACGTAACTGCAGGGTCGAGCTCACCCAGCGGCATCGGGCTCCATCACACATGCTTTTCATGACCTTATTGCAGAACCACACAGTTGAGGACAAGTACTCACCCCTGGCAGACAGCTTCTTGGTGTTGATTATTTTGGCAGCATATTCCTGGCCTGTGGAGATCTTCATGCACCTCCTCACCACGGAGAACGCACCCCTGCGCAACACCGAGAGTTAAAGGGGGGGTGAGAACTTAATTGATCAGCACTGAGAAGGTCATTCTTCTCCTTAACACTAACCATTAACACACTCACCTGGTGGGTGCATGTTCTGGAGCCTTCACCTGAAGATCGGGTTGAAGGCAAATAGCTCCAGAACTGTTGAAGGCTTTTTGCCTTCAACCCGATCTCCAGGTGAAGGCTCCACAACAAGCAATCAAGTTAACTTTACTGTATAAATGATACAGTGCTGAAATATGCACAAACAACACTTTCTTACTGCCTGCATGCCTCAGCTGCTGCAGGGTCAGGGGGGTTCAACACAAGACTGCGATGCCTACCACCACACATTTACTTTTCTTATGAAAATGTGCTCAAACTGGTGAATACCGATTTTTGAATCAGTGGCGAAAATATAAATTAATAAATAAGAAGCAGCATCAACATAAACACAGGACTTAGTTTGGAACAACATAAAGTTACATAATTTAGATTTAAGTAAAATACTACTAAAAGTAAATGTACTTAGTCACTAGCACAGTCCTGATGACCATGACTTGTTTTTTCCCCACTGTTAATAACGGCTTTATAGTATTTTTTTATGTTTGCAACAATGTGATACTAATAAAAACTGTCAGGTATTTAATTCACGCAACCATTCCCACAAATGTATTCACTCACTGTGGTATAAACCACTTCAATGCAACATTCTGCACATGAATGAAAAAGACACTGCCTGCATTTTTATATGAATGAATGGTGTGAATGGAGGAAAACTTGTGACCAGACAAGTAGAAACTAACTTAATTGTGGGGTGCTGCGTTTATGTATTAGTTTAAAACAGCCTTGTTTAAATGAGATCAGTCCAGCAGTCACCCAACAATAAAACAGGTGCTCATGCTGAAAACATGCAGCTGCTACAGCACAGACGCACTTCCAGGGTTTAAGATCCTGATCAATCTTTCCATTAGTGAGCAGATAATCGATGCATGTGACTCACTCTGATCAGGGGCTGAGATTAATAGATCATTGTTCTCCCCTGTGATTTTTTTGCCGCACTAGTTGATCATCTAATACTGGTTTGTCTTTTGTCTGCAGGGACAAACTACAGGAGCCGCACCCTCTGCTTCACCTGACAGCGGACCACACGTTACTGCATAGTTTGGGCTTTAAACAGAGTGACATTCAACACTCATGCACATGAAAGCAGAAAGTTGTGCGAACATAGAGCGATGTAGCGAGAAGCACACGGAGTTGTTATTCGTCTACACGAGGTTTGCTCACTGGGAGCGACAAAGGTGCTGGACACGCGCTGCTAATTACACCAAAGCCGAACTCCGTTCACGTTTCTGCGCGTTCTCACCCGTTTGGCTTGTCGTCACGTGCACGCGCCTGTCTGAGCAGACCTCTGAATCACTGATAACTTATCGCGAGACACTTGTGTGTTCGGCGAGTGTCCCCACGCATCTACTGTGGTTTTGCAAAGCGAAAAACTTCATTGATTTCTCCGTCAGTTGTTTAAACATATTTCCACCAATTTTATGAGTTAATGGGCGGTGACAACGGAAAAGTTAAGACAAATATGAAAACAGAGGAAATATTTTTAAATATCCCTGTAAAATGTTAATATTTCTATGTCACGCGGATGAACACGTACAAACACATCCAAAGAATGGGTGAGAGAGGTAGGAACAGGTAAGAGGAGGCGCCTGCATACCGATACTGTGTAGAATAACTTCATTTAAAGGATAACAGAGTGGAGTAAAGAGGATAACCTACTTCCCCAGCTCCTCGTACAGCTGGTACTCATCAGTGAACCTGGTACAGGTGGTCGAAGCCATGTTTTAGGTGAGCGGAGGAGAGCGACGTGGGAAAAGTGAACGTCTCACTGACTTTAATACTCTCCTCAAATTCGTCCCCGGCGTGTCCCAAAGTGCCACTTGTCTCCTCTCGGCGAAGAAAAATAGTAAGTGCAAAGTCGGAAAACGATGTAGAAAGCGAGTCCTGGACGCGCTGAAAGCTCGGCGTTGTTCCTCGTGGCTCCTGCTCGCAGACCCCGGTTACTGCTGGAGTTGACAGGGACGTCGCGACCCGCCGTTGTGCTTCTCTGTGCGCTGACACTTGGATTAGTTGGCCGCAGTCAAGACGAGGATATACACAACACAACGGATCCGGGGAGGGCTCTTCGAAATAAAACCCCAGCCTACGCGTTTACAGTGTCACGCCATTTGTGCAAATAGATCTCTAAACACATTTCCTCCAACTAAGCAAATTTGTTTAGATTTTATTTTCTTCTTTAATCAGCTGTAAATATTTATAGCAAGTTGTTTTTTTTCCAATTTAGTAGTGCCAGTTTTTAAAAGTACTTGAAAGTACAGCCAACCTTTAGGTTTTAGCTGATACTTTCTGATTTTTGTACTCTGGCAGCCGTTTTTTTATTTTGGGGGTAAAATAATATCCGCTCTTCTCCACACGTAGCTTGTAGCTTGATGCAGCAGAAACTCGCCCGAGCGAAAACTCGCTGGAAACGTTGCGCCGGAGCTCCATCTAGCGGCAGCGGGGTGGAACTGCCACCATGTTCCTGATCTGTCTGAGCCAAGGAGCAATCGGCTCTTTCTTTTTGAATGTAAAACCCAGGTATTGATTGTTTGTTTTTTAGATTGTCAATATTTTAATAAATACTATATATTTTTTGTCGGTTACTATCACATATAATTCATATATATACATCTTTATTTGTAATAAACATTTTTCTTCCTAATGATTTGTCTTTTTATGCATGAGGTTATGATATTAACAGTGAAATTAAATGTATGCTAAATGTCATATAACATGACTGGCAGTGTCAATAACCACATGTTATATGATCACACTGCTAGTTGTAATCAGCAGATGGACTCTGCTCTGTTGTCATGGTGATAACTCGCATGATTGTGCGTGAAGTGTGGAACTTTAGTCACATAAGAACGTGTAACAGTACGTAGGGATGAAATTGTAAACCCTCATGCAGGTGTTAGGGATGGTGGGAAATGTAGTATCAAATAGGACTTTTAATACACTTAATACATTATGACCAACAGTGTGTAATAGAGTGTAGGAATTAATTTATCTGTGTTTGTTTAACAGTGCAGGAAGTATTTACATCCTAGTTTCAATACCACACTGTAAAAACACTGTAACTGAGTGTAAATGTAACTAACATGTCAAAATACATGCTCCTGATAAGGTAATACATAATTAGACAACACTCAACATCTGGATCAAGCACATAAACTTCATAAAAGAACCCATTTTGAAAAAAGAAAACACAAAGCTTCTCAGCACAAACCCAGTTGTGACACAAGAACTTTTCACCTCACATACCTGCTGAGAACTAGATCTCCATTAATCCCTGTTTAGCCTGGAATCCAATCTGATTAACCACTGGCAGCTTCCTGTGCGATGGATCATGTGTGTGTGTTTACCGTCATTAGTGTGAGATAGAGTGGCGTCACCTCTCACTCAGCTGCTGACTCACTCGGGAATCATGTTGTGAGAGGGAAACCCTAACCCTAACCCTAAGTTTTCTAAATCCATCTGCATCAGCTCCATCCCCATGACGATGACTTATTTTTAGGCTCCTATTTTTTTGGGCACATGTCCTGCTGCCCTCTGCTGCCCCCTGGTGAACAGGTGTTGTCATAGGTTCATGCATGTTCTCAGGGCTTTTCCTGTTTCCTCACCACATGGAGGGGTATCCTGAAAATATTCCAGATTAAATTTCTTCTCTGCATTTGACCCATCCCCTCTTGGGGGGAGCAGTGAGCAGCCACAGCCGCAGCTTTCTTCTGCAAATATTTTTTACATAACTGAGAACAATGCTTGGAATCCCTTACCTGCTTTAGAATGAAGTTATCTCTGGATCGCTGTGTCGTCTGCACATTTCAGGACAACTTTCAAACCTGCTTATACAGTTGTTTGTGTATAAGAGAGGACACAGAACACAGCGACACTGTGAACAGGTCTGAGAAACGTCTGTAGTCCTGCAGTTTACAAAGTCCAAACCTGTGGCTGTAATGGAAATTCTTACACAGATTCAACATTCAAAAATCTATCTAGAAGGACAAAAGGAAAGAAATTTGTTAGAGTTCAAACAGTCATATCAAGTGGTAATCTTATTAAAATGGTCTTTTTTTTAAATGGGCTTTTTTACTTGACCTCAGTGGAAACAAGGCTCAAATATGAAATACAAATATTTCTTTTGCAGTGAAAACTTTAGAAATAAAACTACAGGACAAAATATAGTGTGGCAGGATAGACTTTATGCTCAAGTACGTACATATCTATATATATATGATAATAATAATAACAAATAGTAATAAGGAACAATAATAATTATGATAATGTAAACATGTATATGCCTAAATATATTACAAAATATTAGATGTTCCAGATTGTTCAGAAGTAAACTCATTAAGTCAATGGTGTATTTCACTAAATTAGGCTGATCCCACACAATTGACCCTGTTCTCCTTCTTGTTGCCTCTAATTGTGGAGCATCTCTTCAAATGTTCCACCTCTTTCTCTCTGTTTGTCCCACAAATGTCCATTCTGACATTTGTCCATAGTGAGACAAAGCACAGCTGTTGAGCAACAGATAACCTGAATCTCTGATACTCATGCAGTTTAGAAAAAAGCAGCTGTTTAGAGCTGGTTATGTTTTTGACAGTCCTATCAGAAGACACATGGTTAACTAACATCTGTAAATCAGATAACAACTGAAATTCTGAACAAATATTAAACCTAAAAAACAACTTTTTAAGGGATTTTGTGTGTATATTAGCCATTGCATGACGTACATAACCATAGTCTATCCAGTACATTGTTTTGAAAGACAGAAACCTCTTTCTTAAGGACACACTTATTGTGCATGTTTATTTCATGATAGTCATTCAATGCAGAAAACCAACTATACATAGATTATGATCACTGACAATTTAGCAACGCAAATGTCTCCCCCTTCAGCTCACAGGTGGGCTCATATTGCTACTCTTTTTGAAGACACTGATTTATACTGCCTACAACATACAGCTGTACATTTTTCGCCCTTCGCCTTGGTGTGAGTTGCAGACAACATGTGGAATTCACATATGAAGATATTTCAAACTTCTGAGAAGGTCTGAGAAGGTCAGTGTGAAGACCCAGGAGGCTGCAGGAAAACACATTGTGTGTAGGTGCATACTGTAACACACAGCTGGATTTGACACCTGATACCAGAAAGATTGTGTGGTTTTCCACAATAAAATGTGTGTATGTTATACTGTGATGCCATCTGCATCAACTGTACCTCTCTGCACATTATTTTAAGTAAAGGTGTCGGCTTTGTGGTTTGTAGCTATGGCTCTCTTTCTAAGAACAGGAGGGTGTCTGTGCATACAGACTGTAAGCTGCACAGATCGTGAAGCCCCCTGAGGCAAATTTGAATGTTCACTCCAAAGCACAAGAATTGTGGTCATGTAGTCTGTTCAGATTGGAAATGTCTTAGCTCAAACGTAAAAGTCCCAGTGCTTTCCAGTGCTGGAGCTACATGCTTAGGATTAGGGTTAGGTATGGGGGAGTTGCACTAGGGTACCTCCAGCAGGGGGGCAGGGTCCATCAAGGGTCATGGGTCATAAACCTTTCTGCAGGCCAGTAGTTGGTATTCAGTACAGATTTAAGGTTTGCAAAAACAGTCCAACAGCTACACAAAGAAGTTTAAAAAGTGTGTAATTTAGTATCCAATCAGAAATCACCAAATAAATGTGGTTTTACCCAACATGGCAACAGTAATGTACAATTTTACTACTGTATTTTTTCTTTTGTACACACAGTGCAAAAGTGATCTTGAGGCTGAAGTCTTAACAACATCAAACTGCAGTTTGATGCAGTTTGGTTGTCGGTTATGTTCAACCGGCTTTCCCTCACACACTCTGGAGTGTGACAGGTGGAGAGGTTTAAAGTCTCATAGCTAAACACCACCCACTCATTTTTATCCATTGCTGACAGAGAAGCAGGAGGAGGAGAAAGGCTTCTGTGGAGAAATGGGTTTCTGTCAGTAAAGTGAACAGCTGAATGATCCAGAATGATGCCATGGGAAAAATCCCCCCCCCCCCTTGTTTTTACAGTGAGGATTGTTGAATGGCTGCCAAGTTATATCATATCATAAGAATTCATGTGAAAGGTGCTTGTGACAACTTAAAGCTGTGGCTCGAACCGGCTATCTCTGCATCCCAGCCCTCTGTCTTAACCACTGAGCTACCACACCACTGAAAATGCTGGGAAAATTAATTTGCACTAGCTAGATATTATCATGTTTATTGATATAGAAATTATCTAAAAATCTAAAGTATGAGATGCTTTTCAACACCTACAGAAAATGATACGGAATCTTATTCAGAATGTTATAGAGAACAGATTTTCAAACAACTAATTACATTAGCTTATCATTAATGACAGTTAATCAACACCTGACTTGGAGCACACCATTAATGAATTAAACCAAAGTGCAAGTCTGCATGTTTGGCCAGCAGGGGGTTTATAAACTCGTGTTTCTGTAATTGTGTTTATTTAAATATTAACATTGTATGTCCGTTAATAAAAAAACAATGTTCTCTCTCTTCACCCAGTTTGGAAAACTCATGTTCTTTCTGTTTGTCTATTGTCAATGACGTGGATTTTCTCCTGGGACAGATGTACACACACACACAGATATCCTCGAAAGCCTGGTTCAGCTACGTTTTTTAACATCTGTTAAATCCATAAAATGTGAGAAAGAAAAAGAAAGAAAGACAGAAAAAATCATAAATACTTAAAATGTATTAAATGAAAGAACTCCAAATGACATAAAAGCATTACTGATTGGTTTTCTGCTGAACCTACATAGGAACTAAGACATCTCTATTGTTGGTCAGGTTGGGAGTGCTGACAGACAGATTGATGTTCTAATGACAGCGGTGCTGGTGTCACTGCCATTTCAGTGGTGCTCTTATATGAATTCACAATTTGAGACAAGATGGTAAACAGCTGGAGAGACAGATATTTCTATCTATCTTGTGATCAAATCAGCTGAAAAGTGACTAAATATTGACACACCTAAATGTGTACAGCACACAACTGCAAATAAAAGTCACTTTTAGTTTATTATTTGTGGAGATATGCAGGTTTTTTATTTTAACAGGTTAACCATAGCACAGCTATAAAGAAGGACATGTATGTGATCTTGTTCTTATAGCTTGATTTGTTGCTGAGCTATGTGCTTTAATTTAGACTTTATTTTTATACTTCCTATCCACGGGATGGATTGGATGGCTTGAGTTGTGCTGAGTGATGTGGCACGTTCTCTAAGGCACAGCACACAACAACATCCTGACAAATTGAAAGGAAGAGTGACAGGAGGAAGAAGAGTTTTTTGGTGGCTGAGTTTTTTTGTAAGTGGACAACAAACCTTGGGGAGATGACAGCACTGCAGTATGTTTGTGAGTAGGATTGAAGTCTTGCTTGCAACAAAACTCCACAGGTCTGGACTTGAGCAAGACCTTTGGAGAACTGCAGGGCAAGAGACAGAGAAAGCATGAATAATGACAGGGATAAAGAGAAAAGGAAAGGCTGAAAGGAAAATGAGATCAGAAGATCAATACAGGCAATATCCTTCAAGATTAATGAAAGAATGAAGAACTAAAAAACCAAGGGAGTGGTCGTAGGGAAAAGTAAAATCAGGCCATGGGTCACAAACTAGTCAGTATAATGGGAGTGCTGGACCTCTGTTGAAGGCCAGGAGTAGTTCCTGTTGTGCATGGGTGAAATTGCTCATTACAGGAAATCCCCACATCTTTAGAGATGACTTGTAAAGAAAGACAGCCTCGAATCCAACAACTTTGCCAAGGTGCTGGTTTCAAAATTGGTCTAAGTCACCCAGATGGCTCTGCTCTTACAAAAAGGGGAAAAGAGTGTATATTTTCCTGTATATACAGAAACTCCTACACTTTGTATCATCTTTATCATTCTGATACATTTCTGCTGACTTTCTAGGGCACTCCCTAGACACGACTTCCTTTGACTTCACAACAGCTGTTCCTTGTGCTTGTACAAGCGCTCAAAAAATTTACTAAAACTAGCTCGCACAAATGGAATTTCACATTGTTGCCAAGTGAGCAGGAGCACACAATCCTGCAGAGTGTAATGCTATGAGTGGATTCATTGCAGGCGTTGAATGTGTTCTGGCATTTTTGGGTGGTGTTCACACAATATTTCATGGATTTTGTATTAATTCAGATACTTTTGGATAACAGCTGCTTGGTGTTTGATTAATTTTTCATACCTTGACAGCACTTTGGACCAAAGTCTGCTGAGTCATGCTTTCTAATGAAGCTGTTGGCGATCAGGTTGTTGGCACTTTCCCGGTGGCTGCATGTAATTTGCACCTCGATCTTGCAAGAACCTAAACTATACATTTTACATGGTGCCACAGCTGAAAGAAAGCCAGCAAAATCCTGTTCCCACACTTCACTATGATCAAAGCTTTCTTGCTCAGCAATCCATCAGGTTTATATTCTTATATCATTTCCAAAGAGCAGTAATGGCTAATCCTAATATGAGGCGGCAGGATGAGGGAGCTTGATATATTGCTTTACAGCTCAGTTACAGGGAAAGTCCATAGCTTTTCCCATAAAATAGATTCTAATGCCCATAACTGAAAGCAAATATGAATGTGAATTTGGGGTTTAACCTCTCCTATGGCTCAAGGAAGAACAAACAATGCAACAAAAAGAGAATCTGATGTAAATATATTATTGTCATTAAACTTCTGCGTAAATGACTATAAATGAAGTTCAGAGTACCCACGTGAATTCTGGTTCCCATTGGTACAATTGACTCAACTAGACCTCACCTGATTTGGAATAAAAATGTTTCATTCAAAAAAGCCACCTTCATAAGCTGACACAAATGCCGCTGTGAAAGTTGAGTCAGTGCTTCAATGGTCTGATGTCATAACTTGGCTCAAAGTAGTGTGTAGAGACAGATGGACCCAACTAAGCCGACATGGGAGGGATGTGCAGTGTAGCCTGGTTCTTTTTCCTGGGAAAGCCCCTCTCTCTGGAACTTCTAATGTTTCATGGGTTTAAAAGCCCTTGAAAACTGCTGGGTTACATTATTCACAAGATGACCACACAATCTAGGGAAGCAGGTAAAAGTTACATTTTAGTGTAACTAACATGATTAATTGGTGTACCATCAACCAACAAAACCCATGAACAACTAAAGTCAGTTGTCAACATTTTACATTTAACTGTTTTATGGGTGCCAAGCAACAAATATGTGAATATGACAGATAATGTTCACTCTATATGAAGAGTTTTATTTTGTCAGATTCCTGAACAGAACACCACCATTGATGAGGTGGCATTTTCAAATGACAATAAGAAAGCAGTTAGATCTTATCAGTGATCATTTCCCACTTTACTGCATTTTCCATGAATAAATGTACTTTGTGGCTGCTTGTCTGTTTCTAAATGTGAAAGAGATGACCTTTTCCAGTTACAACACTACTTATTGTCTTTGGAATTGAGGAAATCTGTCTGAAGGAAAATGCAAACCATAGAAAGACTTGAAAGATTCCAAGAGACAAAGAGCTTTGTTTGGGGGTTTTATTTTGTCTGATTATCTTACATTCAGGTTGGCCTGGTGCCAGACCAGACATCATCTAAAAGAGGGAACAATTCTAAAATTCGAAAGTTCAAAAAGAGTGTGCTTTAAAAAACAACTTACAACTCACATCACATAAATCCTCCATCTGTTTCCACAATACTGTATCGCTGCAATCAATGACATAACATAATAGAACTATGTCTTACTATAATACTCTGTCACCAATCTTTATGGCAACTGTCTAGGAATATTTATTTTATACTTTAAACAAAACACAAATCTAGAGAACAATTCAAAGGTGACAACAGTTCAAGCATGCAACAGAAACTAGAAAAATAAACATTCTTTAAATGCCCCTAACATTAACATGAGGTCTTAGTTGTATCTGGGCATGACAGTAGTGTTTGAATGAGTGGATCTGTTCCCTATTCTCTTGAGGCATTTCAAAAGTACATCCTTTTTCATCATGTTTTAATACAGGATAATCTGCAGTTAAGTTGAAACTAACTTGAGTTAGAGTATCAGAATAAAAAAAACCTGAAGCAGGAAGTGTAAATCCCTGAGAAGAAAACAACTAAAGTTATTCACAGAGGGGTCAGGCTATTCTTCTACCTTTCTTTTCAGGTTTCTGTTCCTTGTTTTCTTTTTCCAACTTCTTTTACCAAGATGATTGGTTATCAAGCTATTGTATCTCTCATACTCCTCTTGCTCCTCCCGCTCGTCTTTGTACCAGGGTCCCCATACGCCGCCGTTGTACTGAGGGTTAGAGCGCAGGTCTTTTGCGGGGTAGCGTACTGGCACTGCAGTCCTGTTATACTGTGCTAGCCGCATTAACATCTTTTTCACTATGTGTGGATAGCGCTGGGACAAGTCCACTCTCTCATAAGGGTCAGCAGTGATGTTGAACAACCAGACAGACTTACCCCGGTCCCAACGGACGCGTTCATTATGCCAGCGATTGGTCAGCCTCTGGTTAGAGAAAGTCTGTGGGGGCACCCAATCACTGTAGCCAGGCACACCTGTTAGGAGCTTCCAGTGGCCCATTCGGAGCGCAGCCTGAATGGCTGTGTTCCATATGCCATACCCAGCCTTCCATGATCCATTCTTAGCTTTAATGTAGATTGGGTCAATGTTATGAAGAATGTCCTGTCGAGGTGATGGGCGGCCTTCGCTGATGGACTCCCAAACATCGTACCCATCTAGATTTAGATCTTCGTCTAATGTCCCTTCACCAAGTGTCACCAGTGTAGGGAACCAGTCAGTAATGTGAACCAAAGAACGACATTTAGTCCCTTTGTTTACCAAGAGAGGACTATGAACAAATCCTACTGCTTTAATTCCCCCTTCCCAGTAGGTTGCCTTACTACCTCTTAAAGGCCAGTTACTTGCTCCAGCTAATGGCTGGCCACCATTGTCTGAGGAGTACACTATAACTGTGTTGTCATAGTAACCATAGCGCTTTAGCGCTAAAGTAAGGTTGTGGATAGCTTCATCCAGGCAAGATAGCATTGCAGCATATTTCCGACGATGTAAGTTTGGAATGCCCTTGTAGCGATCGAGGTAGTGGGCGGGAACCTGCAATGGGGAGTGAACTGCCTGATAGGCTAAGTAGAGAAACAGTGGCTGTCTACTAGGGTTGTGCTTGGCTAAGATATTGATAGCTTTTCGTGTAAACATCACAGTGGAGTACAAGCCACGGTCCTGTTCCCAAGCTGCCTCTTCCCCTTCATATAAATCATACCCACACATACCGGCCCCTTCACATTTATAGTGACTGTAGTAGTCCCCGCTTCCCAGTAGAGAGCCAAAGAAAGTATCGAAGCCACGTTGGGTGGGTAGGCAGCCACGCTTGTAGAAGCCGAGGTGCCACTTACCGACCATGTGTGTGGAGTAGCCTGCTTGCTTGAGCTTCTGAGGCAAGGTGACATTTTCCAGAGGCAGGCAGTTGGGCTGGGTAGCTCTAATGATGGAGTGCTGAAGGCCTGTGTGGATCTGATATCTACAAAAAAAACAGATATATAGATACTGATTGAAAGACTTTACTTTACTTGGCAGACGCTTTTATCCAAAGCGACTTACAGGGAGCTAGCACTAGATGTCTGGCTCAGTGGCACTGGCTCAGGGACTAGGAATCAGACACTTAACCCATTAACAGGTCACTTGTAAAGAATATGCTACTTTAATAAGAGGTGGTCATCAAGTCTTAAAGCCTTGTAAAGTAGTTAATGTAGTGTAGTATAGTGTAGTGTGTAGCACAGGCAGTTCACAAACTGAGCCAGTTAGGTAACCGATAAACAGGGCCTGCTCTATGAGTTCACTTTTGTATAGAGTTCAGTTGAATAACATTTCAATTAAAACAAGTAAACAATTCAAAGGCAAATGCTACCAATATAGGTTTATAAAATTGATTATTTTTTATAATCCCCCCTCCACAAATCACTCCTCTGATCAATCTGTGGCCCGTATATTTTCTAGTAGTCAAAGGGAGAATCTTTTTTTTTAGAAATTACATATTAAATCCAATTCAAATTATAAT
Source organism: Microctenopoma steveboyesi (assembly GCA_032359275.1). Taxonomy (NCBI): domain Eukaryota; kingdom Metazoa; phylum Chordata; class Actinopteri; order Anabantiformes; family Anabantidae; genus Microctenopoma; species Microctenopoma steveboyesi. The sequence continues at coordinate 13,384,600 of JAUMHF010000010.1, read as the reverse complement.
AAATCCAGTCCAAAGCAAACACATTCATGCTGACAGAAGAGTACTTATTGGCTGGAAACAAAAGTAAAAGGTTACTACTTAACTGACATCTAACACTGCAGTGTAAAGAGGTGGATTGGTAATGGCTGGTGGAAGAGGATGAAGCAAAAACAGAATAGCTGTCACTCAAGCTCTGACAGGAAACTGAGTTGTGAACCAGTGCTGTGTTGAGGGTGTGCACTGCATTTTAGCAGCAAGCTAATACAGAACTATTGGTAAATACATAACAGGACTGTGTTGAGGTATTTATACAAAGAAGCACAATTTTTCAAATTCCATTCACTCAAGAGTTGGCAGTGAAAGGAAGCATAGACTATAAGTGATATTTATATATCAAGCAAGAGACATTTCTATCTTTACACTCTAGTTTCTTTATTTCGATGTCACCCTGACAACTTGAGCACGATCAGAACAAATGTCAAAATAAAGTGTGTTAACCAGAAAGTACTGACATCATAATTTTAAATAGCAAACTATAGCCAGATTGATGTGCTAAAATGTGCTAATTCACACTCTTATGGATCTCTCTCAAAGCTGTCTGTTTCATTTGAGTTTTGACAGTCAAGAATCCAAAAGTGTAAAAATGAAATGCTGCACTATTTTTTGACTGCCTATAAATGAAACAGGTGAGACTGTTTAGTGGGTTTAAGAGGTACCGATTGATGGGTTTCTTCCCAAAACACAGACTGGGGCTAGTTGTTTTCTATTTCTAGTCTTTGAACAAGGCACACCTTGCCAGAAAATTTGAGAATTTCTAGAAATGTTTAAGTATGTCTGTGAATTATATATAATAACAATATAAACAAACACGTAAATTGCTGTATGCCAGCTTTCAGGAACAATGCGTTTTGCTTGCCCTCCAAGATGCCAAATAAGAGCTATTGTTCTCTGAAGAGAGCTGTCCCATCTGACCCTATCTAGCTGTGATGTTTTCAGAACATTTGAAAAAAAAATTAGTACACTGTAATGTTTACAATTTGGCTCCCACAGATTCAAGTATGGTTCCCAGAGCTTTGAAAATTTAAATGCTCGAGATAATAATACAGCACATTCAGAAAATTGATACCTCTATTCATTGCTAGTCTTTGTGGTCAGGTCAGTGAATTCAAAATGAGACCATACTCGCCCTGATGAGTGCCGAGAACAAGTCTCAGTTTCATATGGAAGTGAGAAGAATTTCTTGTCACTTGGTGGTCTAGGCAGGGGAAATACTGAAACCCAACTACAAACATGCATAGTGGGGAAGAGAGGCGTCATTGTTGTTCTGTCATTTAGGCAACTCGATTTGAATGCAATGAAGTAAGAAAGGGATGGAAATGAAGGGAAGAAGTAAAGCCAACATGTGTTTGTGGCTAAGACAACAACATCAACAATATAAAGTCAACCAAAACTGGCATGTGAATGTCTTTCTTTAGAAAAAAAGTTATAAACAAGCTTGTTAACTAAGATGTATTCACAAAAAATCACTCAAATAACTCTTAAATGAAGAGAGAGTACTTGTAAACCAGTGTTCTCCGTAATCTCTTCAGACTTTCAACAATCAGAGTACAGATTTAGCTTGTTCTTTGCCCATAAATGTCTATAAAATTACTTTTGGATGAAATACTCTCCATTATCTTCAATTTGTAATCATTCCTTTTTAGAGCAATTGTTTTCCACTTCTGCCCTTTTCTTACTTTATTTGTGTTTGTCAAACACTTGCATCAATGCCAAGGTGGCAATGGGACAGACAGAGAGAAACGGGCCTTGTAGAACGTCACATGAAAAGTAACAGCTGGAAAAGAGACCACATACATATGCAAACCTGTGTGCGTATAAATTCTTAAGCTTCATCATCAAGCCCTGCACTGCTCCTGCAGGTTTGACGGTGTTCACATACCAAAAGGTTAAAGCCATGTAATCAGAATGTCATGCAAGACGTGACCTGTGATCCCACCACAAATCAGTCAAAGCAGCTGGAGGTCTTGACAGAAAATGGTGACTGCAAAGACTTTCAAAGTACCCCTGTTGTTTCTCTTTGACATATTGAAGGGGTTCACTTGGCATGTTTGAGGGCACCAGAAGGATAGTTCTAGGTCATCAGTAGTACCAAATGGCCCTTCTCTGGGACTTCTAGTGTTAAGAGACCTTGAAATAATTACCACAGAAACTATAGCCTCCCGGAGATTTTCCCTCCTTCTTTTCCCTCGTGTCCGATCTAACGTATTTATAGGTTCCTTTAAAACCAGTCAGGAAACGAACGAGCAGTCATGCCACTGGGGGAAAAGGCTCTGGCATCTCTGCATCCTTTATCCAGCATGGATTCCAGTCATAAACATCTACGGCAATATAGCACACACTGGCAAAAGGCGGCGTTGCATTTCTCAAGCAAAGATCTAGAGTTACAGTCTTGAATGCAGCTGTAATCACGCTATCTCTCTGGTTTGTTTACACAACCACTGAGCCATAAGACCAGCAAATCACACACACAAGTAAATCGACATCACCAAGTCCCACAAGACACAAGTGCATTGGCGGCTGCTCCAGCCATTGAGGTTGTGGATGTTCCCTTCTCTTGTAATGCTTCTCCACATCATCCTCACATATGGTTCAAATAAGCAGCCCCAACCCGGCACTCTGCATTTAATCAAAGTCAGCCCTGGAGTTGTTCATTTTATTTAGCTCTTCCTTTTAGCATGCTTTTCATTTAGCCTCCTTAAGAACTTTGAGTATCTCTCCAGTTTAGCTCATTTCCTGGCCTCTGACCTCTTACTTTTTCTTTTTTAACAGACTCTTGATAATAGTTCACTTTAGACATAGCCAGTAACTTAGTTGATGCACACATTCTCTCCTAATAAAACTTCCCTTTCCACAAGTTAGAAAATTAGGCCCTCAACTTCAACTAGAAAATTAGAACCTCAACTTTACCAGAACTTTAGTCCTCATCTCGAACATCCACTTGTTCTGTTTTTTACTGAACTAGTGCACTCGAGTTCTAGCTCAGACTGGTGTGAGCTGAATAGGGGAAGCGAGGCAGATCATTGAAACAACAAGAAGAATGTGACTGAGAGGCTACAATGCTTTTGAGACATGTGAGTGCGTAAGATGGGATGTGAGTGCGTAAGTTTAATCAGCCAGTTCTATTAATGCAGTTGTATCTATCTCTTTGTTACCTACGGCTGTGAAGCTGAAATCATGAAACCTAGAAATCTAGAATAAAGTTTAAAATCCTTCTCCTCACATATAAAGCACTAAATGATCAGGCCCCAACATATCTTAAAGACCTCACAATAATAATGAATACTATATTGATCCCCTTGGGGAAATTGTTGTTTGAACAGCACCTAGACCCGTGTTTGCGTTACCACGGGGTATCGGTGTCTTCTCTTAGGACACCTCGACACGTAAACTGGTAGGACTGGGTATCGAACTCGCTCACCCTTGGGTTTGAAGACGACTGCTCAACCCACTAAGCTATCATGCCGCCCCAAAAATAGAATCTTATTATCCTAGAAGAGCACTCTACTCTCAGAGTGCTGGTCTACTTGTGGTTCCTAGAGTTTTCAAATGTAGAATGGGAGGCAGAGCATTTAGTTATCAAGCTCAGACAGACGCCCTCTCTACCTTTAAGATTAGCCTTAAAAATTTCCTTTTTGATAAAGCCTATAGTTAGAGGTAGATCAGGTGACTCTAAACCATGTCTAATCTATGCTTCTATAGATTTACTCTGCTGGGGGACCTTCCTAATATACTAAGCTTCTCTCCTCCTTCTCTCTCTTCGTCCACATTTATGACATCATTGCATTTTATTAACTTTCTGTCTTCTCTCTCTCCTGTGCTTTGTCCTCTTTCTTTCTCTCGAGGTATCCTCGACACTGGAGCTGTTGTTACTGGTCCTGTCCAGTGCTTCGTCTGCTGCTCCTTGTTGTTGTTGTGTTGATCTCTGTTGCCTGCTGTTTTTTTCTCTCTCCTCTGTCCACCAACCCCAACCAATCAAGGCAGATGACCGCCCACCCTGAGCCTGGTTCTGGTTTCTTCAGTTAAAGGGTGTTTTTCCTCTCCTCACCTGGTGCTGCTCAAGTGGGACTGTTGGGTTAATAACAATGTATATATAAACTTACACTGTAATGTTATGCTGTGATTTGGTACTATATAAATGTCTTTACTTAATTACTAAGGGTATGAAACTAGAGTAAAGGATTTAGAGACATTTTCCATGCATGCATTCCACAAACATACCTAAATTTTTCTTATTTGAGGTGCTAACTGGGGAAAGGCCCTTGGCCATCTATATCTTTTGATCAGAGAAGTTCAGCAGGATGGCATAGGGGCCTGAAGAATGCAACAACTGTGAAAGCAAAGGAACGTTCCCAGTCTCTAAGTCTCTAATCTTATCAGCGCGGCTTAAAGAAAACCAGACAATTAAGAATTTTTTTTGACTTTTCACTAGTTTCCCAGAGGGCAACCAGCATGAAAACATTCTCAAGCTCCAGTTACTGGAAAGTTAAAGTCCTTTACTACTGTTCAGCAATCCTATTGGTTTGGTCATGTTACCAAGTCAGAAATTTCACAATTTCACACACATGTACAGGAACTCTAGCCATTTGTAATATGGCCATATTTTCCCATAAGGTGACCTAACTCTCTAAGAGCTGTTCAATATATCTTTCTTCTGCTTCAGAGGGTGTGCAATCACAGCAAGTTTTCTCACCCGCCTGCCATAACAGGCTTCTACCATGGCCCATTAAGCATTGCTTTGATGGGAGTTAAAAGAATGTCTTGACTACAATCAGGTTGACTATGGTTAGAAACTTTTTACTCAAGGTATATTTAGCCATTTATGAGGTGGGACAACCTGTCCATCTTTCCAACAGCTGAGGACAACACAGAGTGAGAGGACTATAGCAAAGATGACAGCGAGCAGAGAAAAGGAAAGAAAATCATGATAAATAATTACCTGCAGCAAGCATGCAGCTGGCTTTAGATACAGGCGGTTGTCATAGTAACTAGTCAGAACAACCTGTAAAAACTTAATCTGCACCTATGTTTTGTATTGAGTCCTTAGCAGACTTTGATGTTTGCCTTGACAGGTTTCTGCAACAGAAAGACCTAAACTGTTGAGATGCGCAGAGCTTCAGTGTGTCTAGCTGTCACGGACAACCAATCTTTAAATGTTAACACACGTATAGGTATTCTTCCACTCAAACGCAGTCTGCAACCATCCATTCAGGAAAACAGGCCTGCAAACATAATTGATTCTACACCAGCATTTCCACATGGATGTCAGGTTTATGTATGTATTTTTGCTCCGCTTAGAAAGAGCGGGTGCAGCTCCCAAAGGGCAGAGGAACCAGGAGGTGGCTGCACTTTTCTCATTACTTTCTCGGACGCCTGCCAAAGAACATTGTTGCCCAGCAAGTCTCCTCCTTTTTCTACTAAGGAGTGGAACAGATGGTGGAGGCCGTGGAGGAGAAGCTCTGCAGAGCTGTATTTACAAAGAGGGAAACTGCTGATGTGACACATGCTACATCAAACTACAAAGAACGACCCTCACAGACCCCCATGATACTGTATACCTATCCTTCACCTTCTAATATCTCTTTACAGCTTCCAGCTGCCACTAAAAAATAAGGCAACGCAGCCTGGAAACAGTTTAGAATTCATTAAAAAATCTGTTCAGAAAGAAAAGAGAGCGCATGTCCCACTCTCATGCGCTTCCCTTTCCATTCAGTTCATTTTTATAGCACCAAATCACAACAAAAGTCATCTCAGGCCACTTTAGATAATAAACAATATAAGTGTAGAATCATGCAGAAAACCCAACAGTCCCATGATGAACATACAGACACAAATACTGTAGCTATAGTAGCTGTAAATATATAATGTCCATAGAGCATTTCACTGACTTGAGTTCTAGTTTAGTGTAAATGTGGTAATAAAAAAAACTAAACATAATATCTATCCGAAGTTCCTGTTTGGACCATAACAATACATGTTCAGACAACCATCCATGGATTCTTTTTAAATGGGACTTTCTAAAGCAACAACTACAACCAAAATGTGTTCTCCAAGCAGATTTATGGATGTCTGCTCACATCGGACGACATATCTGTGTGTTCAGATATGATTGATGCAAAATGCCTTTCTCGTAACCGTCATCAACTATTCCTTCTTTTTATTGGCACTTCTCATGCGAGAGTGCTGATGGAATCCTTCAGTCGTCCATATTCCTGCTATCTCAGCCAACAGTGTTTTCGTTTAGGCTGATAAATGGTGTGATGGCGTGACATCTGGCAATCGGTTCTATCAGGTATGAGAACACTGTGCTCCCCCAAATTAACTGCTGGGTTCTTGGAATGCAGACAACACTGAAATTAGATCCAACAAACACAGCAGTCAGATAGCAAGAGGTTGTAAATAACACTTTAACCTCACCATTTGTTTACTTGCACAGGTAAATTGAAGGAGCACAGCTAAAATAAGCATGTAAGTCAAAGTCTAAACTACTGAATGGTCTGTGGATGAGATGGATAGTTTGGGTAATGGAGTTACTGTTGGACTTTATATCTTCCTCTGCAAGTACCTTTCACAAACCTGGAGCTCTGCTTCCACGTATGTATACATTTGTGTAAAATGTACACTACCTAGAATCTTTGGGGTTGTTCTTTTGGATACAGATGTATTTGTTGAACTAATGACAAGCGACAGCTGCTTGGCCAATCAAAGGGTAGAGCCCCCTCCTGAAGGATGCTGATATTTAGCAGGGCCACCTTTCAGGACAGTGTGTCAAATGCAATAGAAAGAAGAGCAGGGTAAAGGTTTACAGAAGAGCGGAGCTAGCTGTGTTTGGCCCCTTAGGTCCCTGCATTGATGATCATTACATTTTTCACAATAGACAAAATGTAATATGAAGCTAACAAATGACCTCATCCAACCATGAACAAATTCCAGGAATGTGAAGTTACTGATTGATTGTCACGTGATTTGGTTGGAACACAGAAGCCAGATCCAACTAGACACTGAAATTGAGCCTTATCAAATGAAAAGCGTTGAGAAAGGCTCATCTTGGGATTTTACATCTACCTATGTAAGCAGACATCTTCACTTTGGACTGGACAGTTCTATAGTAAACTTACGTAATGAGGATTATTAAAGTTTTCCTCCGCCTGATTCTATTGCTATTCTCTCAAAGACTGACGCAGAGCAGCCTGCCTGCTCTAATGCTTTCTACCTGCCGGTCATGAGTTGGCTCCTGGACGGGCTGCACAGCGGCTGCACGTAATAGCTCTCCAGCTTGACTCCCTGCGCTGCCAGACGGTCCAGCGTCGGGGTCTTGATCTCGGCGCCGTGGTACCCAACGTCCCGGAAGCCTTGGTCGTCCACGAGGATGAAAATGATGTGCGGCTGAGAGCTCGGCTTGTCAAATTCATTTTCTCGGTTCCAATTTTCCCACGACGTCTGAACGCTCCACGTCTGAGCGATGATTAAGCTGAGGAACAAACTCAGCGGGACCCACGCGAGCAACATTTTCAGCCGCAGATCGAGCCACAGGCGCGGTCACTGGTGCTCGGTGGAAGCGGGGGGGTGCGCATGTCCAGGGGGAACAGCAATGCTTGGAAATGGGCTTCGCATCGCGCTCCGTGGGCTCCTCCAGGTCCACTGACAGCTCCGCGCTGCGTGGGGAAAAGGCAGCGAATCCACGTGGAAAGCAAAGGCTGCACCTGACCCCTTTAGTTTACAACAGTCCCCGCATGCTGCAGGAAACACGTCTTCACTCTATGTCCCTTCTGTCAAAAGAGCCGCGGACCTCGCAGAGTCCCCTCAAAGCCGGCAGCAGCTGCTGCGCCCTGTCCACAGCACATGTCCTCCATCCTGTCTGCCAGCGCGCTGAGGACACACTGAGAGCGAGCTGTGGATGTGTCCGTGACGAGGCAGGTCCATGAGGACGTCCTCCACACGCTGCGCTATATCACGGTGCGTTCACGATCCGCTGGAAAACGCGTTGAAAGGGAATGGGAGGGAACGCCGCAGCTGTCATATTGTGTAATGTTTGGCTGCTGTTAGGCTGCAGAGTTTCTCTTTTTTTAAGGGACACTCCAAAGTATGTTACTTACAGCACTTCACACACTACCACCACCTGTTGGTATGACGATCTTATACTTACTCCAGATGTAACCTTTCCAAAACATCAACTTTTGCATTATTAGCTTTGACAATTATTTAGTTCTTGGGGATAATCAAGATGTTTTTGGCAAATGAGAGGTTCTCACTGTGTCTCGTTGGAGTCCCAAAGCCTTACGAATAGTTTTGTAGTTTACTGAAACATGTCACTTCCTCATCTTTCTCTCAATAAATGAAATCATCATTAAAAAACTGCATTTTGTATTTACTCAAAAATGTGAGTACCTGAAGATTTATGTAAATAAACTGAATTGATTTGACTTGACTGTGGTTTGTCAGGAGGATTCTGACCCTCAGAGTCTTTGGGCGACTGCTGCAGGAGACTAAATCACCAGCCTGCCGATTTCTCTGTCAATAACACTGTCACTGATTGGATGTGTCAGCGCTAAGCAGATTGAATCTCTAAGCACTGTCTTACTGCAGAGTTGATCTATATCCATTGTGGGTCCTTGGTGAGTACTGTTATTTGTTTTTCTTTCCTTGATTTACACTCCTGAAGCTGGGCATTTGATTTATGTGTGGGCCCTCTGAGAAAATGGACACAAATGACAAAAACAGAGCTGGAGCGATAGTTTTCACATCCTTCTTTTTAAAATAGAAGCACATAGGGGATGAGTGACACGTGAAGGTAATGTCAAATACACAACTGTTGAGCAAATAAAGGTTTTCAGACACTTTTTCCTAATGTTTCATATAAAATTATACTACAACAGATCTGGAAACAAAGCACACGGAAACAAGATATGAAGCTCCATGAATTTCTCTGCTAAACGGCTCCAACATGTATCTTATTGTGGCAAGGTGCTGAAGCCTTGTGTGACTTCTTTGAACCTGGCAGCAGCAAGTTTAAATACCTTTGTTTCTAAAACGCTTGTCATTATTTTCTATTTGCTATTCACTCTAACCAAGTTCAACAATTGCTAGATAAGATGTGTTGCAGCAATGGGTCAGAGGGTATTCAGAGAGAGAAGACGTGTGGGCAGTAGGTCTGAGAACTCAGTCCATGTGGAATTCTGTCTCATTTCCTCTGTGCTGCGTGTATTCATGGCTTCTTTCAGTCAGTGCAGGGACAAACTATGAACTGCTAACAACAGGCTCCTCTCTTTTGGACTTGCTGCTCATTTTCCCTCTGAGAAGGTGAATTAGGCAGCCATAGGCAGAAGGTGTTTGGAGGGCCTGGACAGATATGCGCACACTACGCAGACACATGCACAAACACACCCAGCAACCCAGTGGGACTGAGACATGAATACATTTTCCGGATGAAAAACAAAAGTTGGCAGATTGGAGTATACAGAGCAAACATTGAGCAGTAGAGTTTCTCCAGCAAGTCTACGCATGTTACCAGAATGAGCTTATATATTAGGAATTATTACAGTACATGTTGGAATGAAATTCTAGTTTTTACTTTTACAGTCCAATCCAATATGCATAACATAAGGAGGTGGATCTCACAGAAAAACAATTCAGCCCCATCCAGAATGGACCTCAAGTTCTCTGACATCCTCACAGAGCTGGATGATCTCATCTTAAGTTGCCAGTCATTGCCACAGCCCACTATTACCATGCAAAATGTGAAGACATTTTATGTGAATGCATGGCACTGAGCAGAAAAGTCCCAGAGGCCCTTTAAATGCACAATAAATGCCTGGCCCCTTGTTTCCAAGAAACTCTTTGTTTTTTTGGATGGTTGCATAAAACAGTGGTAAAGAGCCTTCACAGGCTGCTGCCAAAACCCCACCCTCCCCTGCTACCCACCCTCCACACACATGAAAACTTTCAAGGCACTGCTTATAATACTCTGGTCCCCGTCTTACCAGGGAACTTTTACATGTCCCCCACTGTAAATGCTCAGTTGCTGGAAAGTATTCAGGGGGTGAGGGTTCTCATATTGCTCATAGACTGCCTAATTAAATTCCAGACATTGCTGTTTAGGGCATTCTTTCTGCAGCATCAGTCTCAGGTTACTGTGATAAGACAAGCTCATTCTGCAGTCTACAGAGAAATTACAATTTCAACTCTGATGCAAAGTCAGCCACATTTACAGTGTTAGTCCCATCTTTAATTTGAACTCTCCACCTCCATAGATGACATGTTTACTGGCAGACGCTTTTATCCAAAGCGACTTACAAGGAGCTCGCGCTGGGTGTCTGGCTCAGGGACACACCTGGTACGTGACGGATTAGGAGTCAGACGGGGTTGAACCTGTGACATTCTGCATCCCAGTCTGACGCCTAACCTATTAAGCTACTAGGCCATTTGAAACACAGTTATTTGAATCAGAAGATAATGTGCTGAGGACACAGAGCTTTGACTCTGCTCGCAGACGAACACCCACTTTGTCAGGATCCGCCTGGAAAGTCATGACACAATGCAAAGATGCAGGCAATAACAAAAGCATAAAGAGAACTAAACAGCTGAAGGGAGGATGAGGCGTGGTAATCAGTGTAACCAGATAAATTGTGCCCATAAGCCATTTTCTCCTCTGTTAATGGAAGAAATGTGAGATGTATATTGTTTCTATGTTCCTACACAAAAAATACAATTTTAGATCAAGTGCGGCAGGCGTCCTGTTCAGGAGCTACTGCTCTTTGTGCAAAGTATGAACTGCAGCAATATTTTCACTCATAGAAAAACTTCCTGCCAGGGCGAAAAGCTGTCGCCCTTTTGGCTGCTTTAGCATGAGACTATCAACATTTCCATGCAGTCCTGAATTTTGAAACAGCAGAGAGGAGAGTGGAGCGATCAGTGCTGGAGTGTTGACATGGAGATTACAGACTATCCACACGATCTGTAGCACTCACCCAGGCAGAGCTTTTGTGTCACACATTCCAGCGTGAATTGATGGAGGAGCTGGTGGAGCTTGCGCAGCTGTAGTATGGTGCTGAGTCTCTCTGTGTAAATAGCCCTGATCAGCAGGTTGAAAGGGAATGCTAGCTATGTTGAGATATGGTTGCTGAGAGGCTTATTTAGCCCATTTAAAGATGTAGGCATGTTTGTCCAATGTATAATTAGAGTTGTTGTAAGATCCTAAAAACTCCAGTGAAAAAAGTAAGTGGTGTTTCAGGAAATAATAAAATGTTCATATATATGCTTTTAGATGAAGGAAGACACTGAGGCCTTAATGACACTGCAACGAGCAGAGAGCAGCTTCTTTCGTTCACGGTTATTAAAAAGGTAGCTCATCAAAATTAGCTGATACACATAAGGGTTGGTAGTTCGACTCCTGAGAAAAGTGCCAGAAGGGCTTTAATAAAGTATTAATTCCTATAATTATTAATGATGAGTGCACGTTGTGGCTAGTTAGCTATAGCTACTGTTGCCTGTCTTATCTAATGACGTTACGGTGATGGGGTAAGCTTCAAGTTTAGTGAATGAACATGTGTCAGCCCTGTTCATTGCTACGTTAGGTGCAGTTCTGTCTCCCTGCTTTGTTTCTTTATAACAGCAGACCATCTGGAAACAACTTATTCCCACTGTATACCAATCTAGTGTGTCAGCTGATCTCCCCAACTCAAGGCTATGTGATCTTTTGACCTTTCAGCAGATCCACTCCAAGTAAAATGTCTGGTGGGTGTTAAAACTTATAATGAGCAGCAGGCGCTTCGAATGAAGAGCTATTAAAGGGAAACGACGGCAGAACTCTTCACAACAAATTAGCAGCGAGCTGGGTTTTATAGGCCTGACATGGCAGGAACAAACTGTTTTGCTAACATTTCATGTCTACCAGTCATTTTGGTTTAACAACAAATTTTAGACAAAGGAAGTCATTGTTAAGACGATTATTTAATTGTGTCTTTTCTTATTTTTATTAACAGAAATGGCGTCAGCAACTTAAAAGCTGATGCTGGGTTGGAAAGGTTGTAACAAGATCTTAAAATGACTTTTAGCATCTCCACTACTGGTCCAAAACCCCAACCAAATGCTTTGTCTGCACATCAGGAAGGCTCAGGCACAGAAACCTCACAGGGCTGAAGGAACAGGTCTTGTTTGTTCCTGCTTGGCTGACATCACACAGGCTGATCTCTCTAGATAGAATCACTGTCTGCTTGTGCAGCGGAGGTGAATGAGAACAAGCTGTCTCACCTATCACCTTGAATGATGCCTTACACAAAAGGAAAGAATAAGAGCCTTTAAGAAAATTATTAGAGGGCACAGAAAGCTACAGTAGTCCAAGTTTAACTTCTTTCTCTTTTTTATAGGCAGATTTATATATTTATTTATTACAATATATATATTTAGAGATGTAGTTTCTTTTACAATTTTGATTTCAAAGATGGGTTGTGTATGATGTTCTGTGTGTGACTTACTATGATGTGTCTAGTTTGTGTTTTGAGGTGTAATGTCACTTTGCACATTTCAGCAGCTCACTCATTTTTACATTTGAGAATGTTCAACAGTGAATACAGTGCAGCACAAATTATAAGAGAGAAATAACATTGACTGAGAATCAGGATTGGGGTGACAACAGTCCCTCGTGAGTTTTGGATGTTCTGTATTAATTTTACATCATTCTACATTTTACTGTTTTGTGATATTGGATCAAGATTTTTGTGAGGGTCAGGACAATAACGTACTGTATATACTGTAGTTCCAAATACAAATAATTTCCATACAATCCTTGAGACAAAAGATCTGTGTCTTGTCTACCTACCCTACCAAATTCCAAGGCACTAAAGCAGCCACTGAGATAAATATTTATACAGAGGTAATAAGTTTGACACCCTGAGTAAGTGCAGATGAAGGCGAAGATGTGCAGACAGACCTGTTGGCCCTGCAGGGAGCCAGTGTTGAAGCAATTGTATTTCTAGTAGATGTAACACCTTTGTTTGTCCTTAACTTGCCAATGCACAATGCACCTGGGGTGAAAGAGTCTAAGGAACAAACGACTGAGGCCAGAGCCAAAACAGCCAAAACAGATTGTGGGGTAGATAACAGCATTTTACAGACGCACAGCTGAGGTTTATGTTATCAGATCACAAGTTATTTACCAAGGCTGTGATGGAGTATATGAGGTTATAGATAAGAGATATGAAGGTGGAGCATGTTACAAAAAGACTTAAGACTTAAATTTCATGGCATGGAGTACATTTATGTTTACATCACATTAAAGCATTTGGCAGATTATTTTATCCAAATCAACTTAGAAGTGAGGTACAAAGAAAGCAAAGAAGCAAAGTCAGGGAAAGTGCTGTCAGAGGAAATGTTTCAGTTCCATCAGATGTAACTGCCAGATTGGGAACATTACAGTTTTTTTCCACCACTATGAGACCACTGAGCTCAAAACAACGAACATTTATAGAACAATAATAACACAAAGTGACAACCAGCTGCAGTGACGAAATTGCTTCAACAGAAGTAAAGATTTTCTTCAGGAAGACACCTATTTACATACAGATCTCATCAAAGGTTTGGGATCAGCAAGGCCACTCCATTCTCTTTGTTTTTGATGAAGACATTTGAGTTTAAGATCAAAAGATTAGAGTCTCACACTTTGACATAACATGTTGTTTGGTGGTATTTACACCTACTAAGCATAAACCATTACATCTCCTGTACAACCACTATTTCAGAAAAGTCCAGATGCTGTGTAAAATCTACATAAAAACCAACCACAATGATTTTATTGAAGTCATTTGACAACACGTCTCATAAAAACGCTGGGACACTGGCAATAAAAGGCTGGAAAGGTAAGTGGTAGTAACAAGGAAGAACTGGAAAAAACATGTAACATCCAATGAGATTAATTGGAAATGGATCAGAGACATGCCTGGGAATAAAAAGATCAGATGAGTCATGAGTCTCTCAGAAGTAAAGATTCACCTGGCTGTGAAAAGCTGCATCAAACCGTTTCAGAATGTTCCTTCACATAAATGTCCCCAGACTTTGAATACATCATCATCTGGCGTTCCACAGGGCTGTGTGCTCAGTCTACTTGTTTGCTCACTGTTTACCCATGTTCCTGTGCATGGCCACCACAGTGGTAGGACTGATGAGTGACAAATCAGCTTTAAGTTTCTTGGAGTCCACTTCTCTGAGGATCTCTCCTTGTCGATCCACGCTACTAAACTCAGCAGAAAAGTGAAGCAGCACCTTTGACTTAAGAAAAGCTCCCCTGTCTTCTCAGACAGAGGAGAATTTGTGAATGTTTAAAGATGCACTACTGAGAGCATCCCGACTAACTGCATCACAGTAGGGTAGGAAGACTCTTCAGCGTGCGGTGGAAACAGAATCAGTGCCCCCATCCCAACAGTGAACTAGATGTTTACATCGACCCCATGATATCATCAGAGACACACCTCAACCATTGACTGTGCTCTGTCTGTTAATGGAAACTAATCCATCTCTGACATCATCAGCGATATGAGGAATTCTGCTGTTACTAACCCCACAGCTACAAATAGCTGCTTGTATTTCTGTTTTTATCATGATGTAGAGTGATGAGCAGAAAGATCCAGAGTCATGTGAGTAACACTCCAATCCAATTCAATTCAATTCAACTTTTTTTAGGCTAGGAACCAGCCTAAATCTAACCTTTGACCCCAATATGTCTGGCCAGACACTAACGCAGAATACTCCTCTTGTGCTGAATAAAAACACAGGTGACCAAACAGCTACATTATGTCATAACCACACAGCTGCAACTCAACACCAGCCTGAACTACTGACCCCACAGCAGAGCACAAATAGTATTAAATGGAGATGACTGGATAATGAATAAGTTAGTGGCTCGGTCAGCTAAATCACTTCCACTGAGGCTATGTAATATCTATTAGTGTTAGCTTCTGTTGTCATTCCACTGTGATTTCTGCTGGCCACGTGCACAGCTGGTCCCCAGTGCTGCCCCAGCTAGTGTAACTGCTGCCTAATGTGTTAGCCAGTCAGCTCAGATGACTGTATCAACAAGACCTGTTATTGCTCAGCACACTTCCAGTGAATATGAAAACAAGTCCCTCTGAGCACACAGGAGAGCCACCTGAGAGAGTCCCAGAGGCTGGTGTGCACCATCGTGGATAACTGATGTCCTCAGTTAAAAAAGCGTTGGAAAAGCGATTTGAAGCAACATTCTGGCCTCTTCAGACGACTTTTTAGTAAGATTTCTTTACTGGCAATTAAATACAAACAAACATGAAACACAGTGACTTGTCGAGGATAAAACCAAAGCAGGACCTCAGGTTCATTCTGCTGACAGCTGACATACTTCAGCTCCATGTGGGTCAGGAGAGCCTGTTTTAACATCAGCAGGTGGTTTGGCTTTTTTTTCTTTTTCTTACAAGCACCTACAGTAGAATAAATGTCAGATAAACCCATTGGGTTTGGAATTTATTTTATCAAAACTGGTGTCCAGTCAATTAAAGCAGATTGGAGGTGGCATAGGGCTTGTTTGACTAAGAAACGTTAAACATTTTATGTTTGCAAATTACAGCAAACATCTGCAAAAAACCTCTGCAGTTAAATTACTATTGCACATGCAAAATCAGTGTTTATTATTTCTCATGCCTGCGCATTACCCAAAGTACAGTGAAAGTCATACAAAATGTATATTTTAATTCTACGAGGGTCTTGAACGGATTTGGTTCAAAACTGAAAAACTGTGTTTGTGTGCTTTGTTCATTGTTTTGCCCACATGTTTAAATTGTCCCACTGCACAATGAGAAAAACACCAGGTCACCAATAAGAGTAAGGGATGCGAAAGAGGGATAAAGACAGTCAGAGAACAGATGAAAAAAAGTCAAAGGCTAAAACTATACACACAATAAGTGTGTGAATGTTTGTGAGGAGGGGAGGAACGGTAATTTGTGAAAGGATGGATGAGTCAGTGGGAATGATCAGAAAAACCTCTGTGACATCTACTTTCGTCACACTTTAATCTCTCCCACTGAGGAACAATCCATCTACTGTCTTTGTTACTAATGCTTCTTATTTGCACAACACCCCTCACCACACACACACACACACAGAGTCACTGACATATTGATCTTATTTTCTGGGTGTAACCGCAGTAAGCAGAGTGTTGGGTGGGTGGTGGTGGGGGGTTGATGGTTCTGTCTGCGTCAAGCTGGTGATCCAGTGCCAGCACACAGAGAGCCTGGCGCTTCCTACCAGCCTGCAGACCTATTACTGCACATGTGAGCTATGTGGGTTACAGCTCTGTAGGTGTGTAGTTCTGTCTGTGACCACACACATATACATTGCATAGATTACTGTACTTAACAGGCCAATTTGAACAAACAACGAAGAAGAAACTGGGACTGGGATGGGAAGAAGAAATTTGCATGGAGTAATGTTTTAGTTTGCTAACCTGTGTCACTTACATAAATTCATTAATAATAACCCGTGGTGCCCCTGTAGGTGTATTACTATCATGTTATAATATTAATAATTATTATGATCATGAAAGTTAGTTGCTCACTTGGTTTAAATACACTTACAGACAAACAATGGTTCACAGGAGGGGCGGGACATTGATGAGTACTGGCTTTGGATTGGCATCAAGACGCTTCTCAACCAATGAGAGCATTTAGGGGCGGGCCTAAGTCAAGTCAAGTCAGGTTCTTTATAAGCACATTTAAAAAACAACAGAAGTTGACCAAAGTGCTGTACAAGGTTAAAATATCAAATCAGAATCAGAATCAGCTTTACTCGCCAGGTATGTTGCTCATACAAGGAATTTGCTTTGGTCTTTTGTAGCTTCTCTAGGACGGTACAGATAGAAAACAATACAATAAATTAAAGACAAATTACAGACAAATTGTAACAAGACAGAAAGTCAAGACAGTATGTGTGTGTGTGTGTGTGTGTGTGTGTGTGTGTGTGTGTGCAGTGTACTGAGTTTAGTGCAGTTTGTATCCATATAGCAGCAGCAGTCAGTTGTTTATAACAGATATTGCCTGGGGAAAGAAACTGTTCTTGTGTCTGGTGGTTCTAACAAACGTAGCTCTGTAGCGTTTGCCAGAGGGGAGAAGCTGGAAGAGGTTGTGTCCAGGGTGTGAGGGGTCTGTGATGATTTTCTCTGCCCGCTTTCTGATCCTTGAGGTGTACAGGTCCTGAAGAGAGGGCAGAGGTGCACCAATAATCTTCTCTGCATCTCTGACTGTGCGCTGCAGTCTGTGTTTTTCCTGTGCAGTGGCTGCTCCAAACCAGACTGTTATGGAGGAGCAGAGGATGGACTCAATGACAGCAGAGTAGAACTGTATCAGCAGCTCCTGGGGAAGGTAAAACTTCTTCAGCTGCTGCAGGAAGTACATCCTCTGCTGAGGAGGGAGCTGATGTTGGTTTCCCACCTTAGGTCCTGGGAGATGGTGGAACCCAAAAACTTAAAGGTTTCAGCCACTGACACAGGAGAGCAGAGTATGGTGAGGGGGAGTAGAACAGCGGGGTGTCGTCTGAAGTCGACTATCATCTCCACAGTTTTCAGCGTGTTCAGCTCAAGGTTGTTGTGACTGCACCACACTGCAAATCACACTGTTACGGGCCTAATACTGAAGCTTTCTGAAACACAACCAAGGCAGCAAATCACACTACCAACAGACACCGACTCAACCACACTTTGTGTCTGGCCGACAAGCCGGCCAGCTTCAGGGTGATCAGCAAAGGAAGCACAAATAAAGTGAAAAAGTATGAGAAAACATGGGAGCAACTGAGAAGGCTGCATGCTGGTTGACGCTTGCACACAAATTAATATTTAAGTTGAGATATACAAGAAGTATTAAACTGCCACTGTGTAAAACGAATACTGCTGTATTTCTTTAAAACAAACCAAATCTTATTGCACTTTTGTTCATAGAGCACTACTTTTAAACTAAACATGCACAATAGACTACTTTTAAATCCAGTATTTTGCCCGTAACAGTGTGATTAATCACAGAAATGTGATGCGATTACATTTTTTAATTGCTTCCCAGCACTGAAAAATATGCTAAAAGCTGACAGGCAACCAGTGTGAGGACAGAAAAGAGATGTGATGCGCTCTGTTCATCTGGTCCTGATCCGCATTTAGATGGCAGAGAGTTGATTTAGTTAGTGATTTACGATTTCTTTCAGATGGAGAATTTGAGTTAGTAATTTTCTTCTGTTGGTCAGGTACAGATACATCAGTCTGAGGAGATCAACACATCCTATGCTTATAGAATCGGAACAAACCCAGAGGGTCAAACTCAAAAGAACCCTCTGGCTCTGCACTAAACCAGTGGGAAATGTTTGTGTAGCTATAACTCCAGCGTTGCAGTGAGACCCTTGTCCCCAGCCTTGCAGAAATAGAGCCCCGGGGGTGTAGGTTTGTGTAAACGATGTACCACATTGTAAAGTTTTATCATTCCTGTGGCTCCGTGTGAAGTCGCTAAGTTGTGCAGCTCTGCTGTGGGACAGCTGCGAATGGTTCTTGGAGGCTGTCATCACATGTCAGTCTGCTTGATGGTGTTGAGAAGTAGGGGGCTGCTCAGCCAACTTTTTTACAGCTCCTTTTGCTCTGTACTTGTGATGGGATTTTTCAATTTCTTGAACTAACTCTTTTCAGGGTCTCTGCCACAGCTGGCTAACAACACATGTGTTGCAGTTTCCACGGCTCACTCCACACCACATTGTTGACCTCAACTTGCTTCCTGTCGGTGACCTGCGCTGCCCCCTGCAGGTTAGAGGTCACACCTTTGGACAGATCAGTTAACCTGTTGCACAAACACACCCATTCTTTCTACTTCTCCTCAGCCAGCTCACGCAGGTTCCCCAGATGTCTAAACATAAACTTTCTCTTCATCTGACAGTGGGGGACTGGAGCCGGCTGAAGATGGAAAACAAGGGTGGAAGGAAGACAACATTAAACCCAAGACACTACTACAAGACCCTACAAGGTTTTTCATCACTGCCCACACAGCTGTACACCTATAGCTCATCAGTGTCAATATTCTGAGAGACCGAATGTTGAATAAAAGTTCTCAGATTTGCTTGCTCAATCTAGTTGTAACTTAAATATTTACCCATAATAATATAGTATGTCAACCACAGTTAGGACCATGGGCTGCACCGTGGGGGCCTGATCTGTCAACTGCAAACATGAAACCTTTCAGATTTTGCTCACAGATTGAGATATGTAATTGCACAGGAGACTCAGTGTTTTACCACAAGGTGAGTGAGATCTGTGCTTCTGTGCTCATATGTAATTTATGATCGTAAAAGAGTGCGAAAGATAAAAGTACTTACAAGCTATGATCTAATTTTATCGCTCACTAAAGGAGTTAAAAATGCTTTAATAACATTTTTGTTTTAATAAAGATGGCAACTACTGTTTGTATGTCAGTGTGTTGGGGTAAAGATATTTTACCTTGTGTTTGCCTTGTACAGCTTTTTTACTTTGCACAAAAGAAGCATCGTGTGCGACGTGATTTCTTTCTTTCCACCGCTGCCTGGCAGTCCAGCATCCTGGATGTACCTCTTCACTGGTGACGCTAAAACTGGTCTTTTGTGGGCGCTGTTTATAGAAGGTGTCAGCTAAGAACCTGTGTGGCGTCTGCTTCTGACACCACAGATGTTTACATATGTGTCTGTGTGCATAAACCAGCTAATATCACACTTTCCAAGTGAAGTGACTCAGAATAGCGACTTGCAGTTTGATGTTTCTTGCCAAAGATGATGTTTATTTGTCTGGATTTGCCTCTCTGTACTGGAACTTTAAGTCCAGGTTCCCAGTTCCTGGAACCTGCACTTTGGGGCAGTGTTTTCCTTTAAAGGGCCAGTTACCATTATTTACAACATCTAAAATACCTGATGTTCCGAAGCTGTGGTGCAGCTGAAGGTGTGCTATCATGCAAATCATCATTTCCAATAATATTCCAGCTAACAGTTCTAAGAACAGGGGAGACAGTATCCGAGGACAACTCTTACTTTAAACACATTGCCTGTAGAAATCAGTGCCTGAATCAGTGCTGGATCTGCATGGTGGATCCCACCACTGGATATTAGATCCCTTGGTGTCCACAGCACTGGCTTGTTCCCTTGGGAGGCATTCATTTCAGCCTCCTCCCACTTCCCCTCCTGCCAGAGCTGCACAGAGACTCTGTTGTGTCACACCAAAGCAAGGTCTGCAGCTCCAGCTCCAACGCTGGAGAAACAGAGCTGAACTGAGGTAAACAGACGAACTCACAGACCATTCTGCTGTTAAAGTCTGACCAGTATATTCTTACATATGATCCACTACACTGTGACAGATATGACCACTGGAGCTATAAATGAATTCAGATTAAATGTCTACATTTTAGATATCATGCAAAAATTAGCTGTTTGAGTTTTTATTAGCTTGTTTTGCTTTTTGAAATTATGTGTGTTTGTTTTTCTGAGTAAAGTAGTGACAGACGTGTGCCAGCAAAGCCCTGCTGGAGTAGCCACGTGACCTACTGACAGTCTCTGAGTTGGGGTCCAGGGTTGAAAGGGGGTGCAAATACACCTTGGCCCTTTTTAATAAAGTCTCCACCAAACTCACACAGAGGAAGCCCACAGTGGACTGCTGAGCTATTTTTAACCCCCTGAGTCCGTGCTGGTCTGGGTTAGAGGTGTGCGCAGAGGGCCTAGGGGTGCAGTTACTGTGTGTACATAAATATGTGCATTAGCCAGGCTGCTGCGACACAAATAAATGAGCAGTGTGTGTGTCAGCGCGGCACACTGACTTTCTTTCACCATACATGAACTGTGCTGAAGTGAAAGAGCTTTTTCACCGGCATCCGTTGGATAACATGGCTGCATGTGTGTGTGTGTGTGGGGGGGGGGACTCTGGTCAGACGTTACACTGACAAATCACTGAAAACACACAGAGTACTGAATGTAAACAAAGGCACAACCACCTTTTTCACTGGCATATATCCAGGTAAACCTGGACCTGTACTACATTTAGACCTATGCTCATTTTACTTATTAAATTCAAGGTGTGCAGAGTATATGCATCCATCCATCCATCCATCCATTATCTTCCGCTTGGTCCGGGATCGGGTCGCGGGGGCAGTAGCCTAAGTAGGGAA
>JAUMHF010000010.1:13331071-13352232 GCA_032359275.1 Microctenopoma steveboyesi | reverse complement strand
CTCACACCAGTCAGTCAGACTTGAGAAAGCCCTCTGGAATGAAGGGCGAAACGTCGTCAAGAAACCTACAAGTCCAGTTGCTATTGGATAAACCCTTTTTTGGGTATCAGAAGACTTTATTTATCCCCTAGGGGCAATTAAAGGATGCACCTGCTATAGTGTTTTGCATCCCAGCCTAATACTTATTCTATTGAGCTACCAGGATTATGTCATAAAGCAGGTTTAAATGCCAAATATTAATGTATATTCATTTTTTAAAGGTTCCTTTGTCTACCTGTGTTTCACTACATGACTAATGTCAACCACACATAGAAATAAAGGAAAGTTGGAGTTGGTGGATTTTTCCTGCTCAGTACTGCAGAATAAACCATCCAGTCCGTTTTGATCACTTTATTCCCCTCTACAAGACTTTGTGGTTGAGTACCTTTGTCCTTCACTGTCAAGCAGAAAAGACTGTAAAAGAAAAATGAATGTATTCCTACAACATGTACATCTACGGTTTAAAATGTGATTTGCTGTATTCTTTTATTATTATTGTCATTATGTTTTAACTGGTGATATGTTTGCCTAACTGTGGATCTTGTGACTGAATCACATAGTCTCAGATAGTTACTGATTTTTTTTTTTTTAATGTTAATTTCCTTCTTCACCACCACAGCATTTGGTATCAACAGCATCCTTTACCAACGGGGCATTTATCCTCCAGAGACATTCTCCAGAGTGACCCACTATGACATGAGTCTTCAGCTCTCCACTGATCCCAAACTGAAACACTATCTGACCAATGTAGTGTCTCAGCTCAAAGGTAGCCATGATCATTTCCTATCTCTTATATTTGGATGTTGAAATGCATTTTTTCAGTTTCCAACATAGACGCTCATGGGAAGATCGTTCTTCAGAGTTATCAGAGATTACTTTACTTGGCAGACGCCTTTATCCAAAGCTACTTAAACAAGCAATTACCATTCAGGTTCTGTAAATTTTGACTTGATAAGATAAAGAAAATGCTTGGAATTGTTTATCAGTTTTGGTATATTTTTTAACAAGTTAGATCAATGTATTTTAATCAGTTTATGTACACATTGCACAAAATATAAATGGTCTGCACTGATATAGCGCTTTTATTCCTAGACTGGTACTTAAAGGACTTTACACTGCTTCTCATTCACACACACACTCTTGCACACACCGGGGGCAACTTGGGGTTCAGTGTCTTGTCCAATAGACATATGACTGGAGTAGGCGGGGAGTCAAACCACCGATCGTCTGATTGGCAGGTGACTGCGCTTCCTCCTGAGCCACAGCCGCCATAGAAATGTCACACATTAGATCTGAAATTAATTTATTTGGGTTCCTGAGTGTGTTCTCAGTTAATTCTGTGAGAATTAGAGAATCCGTAATTAATTCTCAATGAATTAGTTGATCATCTTTCTCAATTAACAATATATTCTGCCTTATTTTGTTGTGTAGTGTTGTTGGGTTAGATCCCAGGGCTCAAGGCAGTAAATGTTTGTTCTCTGCGTTGCAGAGTGGCTGTTTGAGTGCACGGTGCAGAAGCTGGTGTTGGTGATCACGTGTCTAGAAACCAACGAAGTGCTGGAGAGATGGCAGTTCGACATTGAGTGTGACAAGACGGCCAAGGACAGCAGGTCAGTAATGTCTACTTGTCCTTCAGCGGTGTGCAAGGCAGTACCTAGATAATGAATCATAGGAGACACTTTGTGTATATGGAACCCTTGATGCAAACAAGCAGAACTTGTCTTCCAGGGCAACACACACACAAACACACTGATGTTTTTCCATGGTTACTCCCACATAGTCCAGTCTTGGGGGCTTTTTGTGGATCTATTGACATCCTCGTCTTAAGCAAATGCGACCCACATATTTCTAATGCCAGTAGAGTTTATTCAACATGTATCTAAAACTGCACAGGTGCTATCAAGACACGACGTTACAGACTGATTCCCATTAACCCTTTGTCTTCTACGATCCACCTGATAAACACCCATCATAAGACACCAGCACGTACTGTGAACACAGAGCTTTGGCTCACCCCCGCCCCATTCAGTCTGTCTGTACACAGTACTTTACCTCATGTGAGCTCTCCTGTGTTACCTAGTGCCCCCAGAGAGAAGTCTATTAAGACCATTCAGGATGAGATCCGCTCTGTCATCCGACAGATAACGGCCACCGTCACTTTCCTGCCTCTGCTCGAGACACCATGTGAGTAACTAGTCTTCACTTAACCATACATTTTTTTCACATTGTTCGGACTGATCCCATTGACTCCCTCTTTGCCCCCCTCTTACAGGTGCGTTTGACCTCCTGGTCTACACGGACAAAGACCTGGTGGTTCCAGACAAGTGGGAGGAGTCTGGGCCACAGATCATTGATCAGTCAGAGGAGGTGCGTTTACGTTCTTTCACCACCTCCATTCACAAAGTGAACAGTATGGTGGCGTACAAGAGGGCTGACTCAGTTTAAACATCTGATCAACTCTGAGCTGCATACAAACCAACCACTGCCCCCCCCCACACACACAGATTTTAAACTGCCCTGTCCTACCTCACTGTCTGTGAGTCTGTCTACTATCCTGTCCCCGGAGTTTCCCTCGCAGTGTGTTTGGAAACGATGTGGAGTTTCCACCATCTACACTGATGTAAATATTTCCCATTATCAGTGATTTATTAGTATCAGTCTTTTTTTTTATTGTTTCCCATTTGTCTTGACTTGTCACCTCTGTTTTAGATGCTAGTGCTTTATATGTTAAACTTTTATGTCATTAAAAATATGTAAATCATACTTTTTGTGGTGTTACTCATTCTGACCAGCAGGTGGCAGTGCAGTATAACAGGAAAACATGACACTGAACCATTAGTTGTTTTAGATGTGGGTGTATTTGTAGTTCACATGTTTGCAGCCCATTAAAAAAATAATTAAAAAACCATTTTTCTTTAATGGGATATTTCACAGATGTCGACAGTCACAGGTGTGGAACTGCATCCAACACAGGTTGCTGGTTATAAAAAGCAGAATAGTTTTCTCAATCAACCCATGTTAACATTGCTGTTTTGCACATGCACAGGGGCTTTCTTAGCATGTGACTACTAACGTGATTGATTAACTTCAGGGGGTTTGGTCTTTTTGTTTTGAATCATTGTACCTGCATGTTTTACTGTCTATACAGGATTCTGAAATGTTGTACAACAGTGTAATGTGATCTGAACTTCTGGCGTCTTTCAGATTAGCTTTAATACCTTTTATTCCCAGTATACACAAACTGAAAATTGGCCTGTACAAAACCAAGGGTTAGTCCTGTATTTTAGTGAGGATGACCATTGGTATATAAATCTGCTCCCAATAATTCTGCATCACAATGCTTAGTTGTGGAAAGCTGTGACACCAACTCGCAGTATATCAATAGTACGTACTGTTTTTCCATTGCTAACTACAGCTACATTTCTTAGAATGAGGTTTTTTTTTTTTTTAAATTGAGTGGTAGCAAATTATTTACACTGAGCAGTCTTGAAATCTGTGTAACAAACATACCCCTTCCCTTTTGAAAGGTTGTGTTTGAGCAGTGGGTTTCAACCTACAGAGAGTTTTGTTCTTATTTGGGTACCAGTTCTTTTGGGGAACCACAGAACAGCTATTAGCAAACAGATTTTCAGTGCATTAACAGCATGTTGTGGGTGCATTTTATTTGCTCTTGCGAATTTATTACATATCTGCTCATGGTTCTCCTTGGGAACCAGACTTCTATGGTGTGAACCTATCTTTGATTGCAGTGCTCAGAACTTCTCCTACGTCTCTTACTGAAATCAACCACCATCTCCTTGGTCTTGCAGACGTTTAGTTGGAGGCGGTTTTTACCTCCAACCAAACGTCTGCAAGACCAAGGAGATGGTGGTAGATTTCAGTAGGAGACAGCAGCGAGGCTACAACCCCCTGGCCATCAACGGTGCTGCAGTGGATAGGGTGCTATCCTTCAAGTACCTAGGAGTTCACATCTCCTCAGACTTGACATGGACTGCTCCAGGTCCAGACCAAAGCAGCCAGGCAGCGCCTGTATCACCTGAGACACCTGAGGAAGTTTGGGGTCTCTCCCGGGATCCTTAGAGCTTTCTACTCAGGCGCTGTGGATGGCATCATATCACAGAACATCACATCCTGGTATGGCAGCAGCTGTGTTCAGGACAGGAAAGCTCCTCAGAGAGTGATCCAAGCAGCAGGTCTGCTCTCCCTTCTCTAGAGGACATTTACACCAGGAGATGCAGGTCCAGAGCAGCTCGGATAGTTAGGCACCTGTCCCACCCCAGTAACAGACTGTTTTAACTTCTGCAATCAGGCAGAAGGTTCCGTGCTATCATGGCCAAAACCCAGAGACTCTCGAGGAGCTTTTACCCCCAGGCCATCAGAGTCCTCAACCAGAACCTTCACATAACTCTCACCTGGACTCAATGCACCTTAACGAACATATCATTACATTTGCACATTGTACTTACATAACCTATATGATTGACTACTTTCACAATATTTAATGCACTTTTTCCTATTTTGAACTCTGGAACTTACACAGTCATGGGCAGTGGTTACAGGGGGCATTTCACTGCGTGTTGTACCAGTACAACCAAGCATGTGACAAATAAAGAATCTTGAATCTTGAACTTAATTAGCTAGTCAAAATCCCTTTGGTAATAATGCTTTGGCCTTGTGTTGGAAACCACTTTTCTGTGGGCTGATATTTTTGGACGTGACCAGTCGAGCAAGGTACCACAAAAAGGTTAACCATTTGACTTTTAATTGTTAAGTGGTCCTAGGTAATCACAGCAAGGCAGTGGAAATGTCTAGACCGACGACCTTAGAAAGTGCAGGCCTAGTCTTTGGCTGTTTTTACATTTTGAAAAAACAACTCAAACAACACAATACAATACAAATGTCTTCTGAAAGAGTTGTTCCTAAAAAAGATCCTTCAAAAAGCAGAGATGGGATTTATTGAGTATGAAAACTACGTTTCTTTCTATAAAGAACTGTGTGCTCCTGACAAAATTATAACCTTACAATATAGAAACTCTAATAAATATATAAAAACAAAAATAAATATGCAAAGACATAGTTAAGACAACGAGTGACAAAAAGACTCAAAATGTGTGTGCTGTGAACAAAGACCTATTTAACTAGCTTATGAGATTATTGTGACACAGTAAAGAAATGAGTAAGTACAATACATGTAACCCACTGTAAGGGTGCTGATCCTGCTGGATCTATGTTCTACCATTCAATGTTTCTCTTATAAAACAAATCACTTCAAGAAGAATGCCACTCTGTGCAAAAATAACAATGCCTGTTGTAATAAATATAGCTTAGTGCTGACTCGAGTCTTGTCTCTGGTGAGTGACAGCTGTGATAGAACGGTGACAACATCAAAATGAGTCTCACAAAGTTTGGTGAAATGAGCAGGATCTCTGAGACAATGACACTCTCGTTGTTATTCTCTGTTTGTCGTGAGAGTTGGGTAACGGTTAAATTAATGTTTTTCACTAACAACTCGGGTCTTATCTTGGGGGTAAAGCATCCATTAGAATGTGTTCAAAGTTGTTCAAAATGAGAAGATGTGAGGTTGCTACAACAAAATGCCACTGGACAGGAAATCTAGGTCCTATAGACATTAGGTCATCAGGCAAGTTGTAAACAGTTACATATTTGGAGTAAAGCTGACATCTCAAAGCGGAACATCCCCCTCACTCCCCCTCACAAAGCAAGCACACGTTTGAGTTCTCCAGCTGTCTTTTTCTTAAGTGTAGTCTCATTTTGATTTGCAGTTACATTTGTAAAGGACTGACCTGACTAAACTGACTAAATCACACTTGGGCAGTGACCGGTTCGGTCCAGTTCATCGACCTCAAAACTGATTATTAGAAGCAGGAAGGATGGACAAAACCTACAAAAATAAGACCCAACTCAAAAGAAATCAGAGAACCTTGTGGTGTGAGTAGAGTGCATCTGCCGTTAAACCAACACAATCTGTTGATTTGTTCTTCCACACATGTACATCATGTTATTTTCATGACATTTTGTGAGATCTAATCAGACGGGGAACTGTGGGGGTTTGTGATGGTTGAAACTTTGGGATCACACCAAGCCATTCACGAGCCCCTTCTCACATTCCTCTGCCAAACGTTTCCAGTGCTGCCGATTTCTCAGACATCCTTCCAATAATGGGGAGCAGTATTCCGACATGCCAGCCAAGGTCTGTGACAGTGACATTAACAATGGAATTTAAATACAGTGTTCATTCATATAACAAATTGTTTCCACAGGTTTCTTTAAGATGTGGGACAGCCTGACAGAGTCTTTCCAGCTAGTGGGTTATAATAGAAGGAATGCCCACTATTGCTATTGGCAACCAGTGTACCAGCTATTCATTAGGCAAAGCTATTTCTGTAGACATAATAACAAGCAACAACAAGTTAAATTGGCTGAATTACCTCATATAACTGAATACAAATTTCATCAATGAAGGACACCTGCATGCTGGGAATCTTATCTCTTTTCTCCCGATTCATCAGATCCTAGGATGAAAGGATAAAAAGAATAACACAAACTACATAGGAAAGTAAAAGATGATCTAATGTGGGCTGGCAGCTTACATTCATTTTAATCAGCAATTCTTGTATTAATATAAGCATAAGATGCTCCATTACACTATGACATTGTTGGGTTCAATTTAAAACTATTTTATCTCATGTACTTATTTTGTTGATCTTTGCCTATTCTAGGTGTTGATTAAAAAGTGTAGCACACACGCAGCAGCAGAAGTGATTAAAGCACACTCGGCAGCAGAAGTGAAGGACGATCCCACGACCTGCAACTTGTTAAACAACGAAACTTTGTTTGAGAGAATATCCCGTTCTCTCCTCCGCACACAGCTGCCTATTATATGATAAGCATAAAATGTGACTCAGCTATTCTTTGTATTCAACTTGCCTATCTATGTTTTTGTAAATAAATAGTGCAAGGGACGGAGAGAGACTCAGAGCTGGTGGGGACTGTTCAGCAGAGCACTCTCTATTCGTTCTCCTTGCAAGCAAAAGACTAACTTTGTCTGTCTCTCTTCTTTGTGCATTTTATAAGTGTTTTAGGTGGATAAACCTGACATTTAAGGTCAAACTACTTGTTTTGTCCGACCAAAACAATCTGTGATAAGCATTTACACACAAGCGTATATTACAGTCTTTTACAGTCTGAGCTCAAATATATGCAGTAATCTGTCTGAGGCCATGTTAGACATTGTAACAGAAAATCTTTAGATTTTTTCTAGCTAGTTGGTTGTTTTCTTACTGGACCATAGCACACGAAAGAAATGACTACAAATAAAAAGGCCTTAATTCATTATTGTGTATATGACACAAACCAACTTGGCTGTAATGACATTTAGTAATATATAGTTTGAAGCCTTACGATATCAGACCAAGTAGGAAGTGTATAAAAATAATGTCCAGAGGACCAAAAACAAAGCTCTGAGGCACATCACAGCTTATGTGTAACACAGCATATAGTTTTAAGAAGAGGCTACTTACAATAGGTTCAATGTTCAGCTCTTGCCTCTCCTTATCCCCCTGTTCGAAGAACTCAGTTGCCACAAGCTCTGCAATCTGCATTAGATTGAAGAAACAGATCAGGTCATGTAGAATCTTAAATCAAATGCAGGTATGCTGATTTGAAAAGACAACAAACATTCAGTTGTTGAGACAACATTAAAAAATATATTCCATTCACCTATGAGCAATTATTAAAGTACATCCACGCTTTATGCCAGAGACGGAAGAAAACTATTATTATAACACAATGAAGACATTTTTTAAATTTTACTTTTAAAACCAAGCAAACCACCAACATTTTCTGTCATCGTTTATATCAAATCGTTGGTTTGATTTGGATGAGGTGGATGTGGTGGATGACATTTTAGCTATTCATGGTGCTGCATTTAACCTTGTAAACTCTCTGGCCTATTTGTGGCAGTTTGGGTTTCAGTGGAGACATTTTAATGAATATCCTAGGAGGCTGATTTTGTCAGTAAGGTTGAGACATCCAAAATGCTTCTAATGCTGCTAGAAGCAACTGTCAAAATTAAATAGTGTGAAATCACAGAAAAAACAGGCAGCTTAAGAAAACTATAAAAACAAAGCATAGAAAAAAACAGCAAAAACAATAGGTATAAAGATCAGAACAAAAGAAATAGAAATGTAGTCAGGAAGCACTGCCAAAAGAGTGGTAGTTAATGGGCTCCATCTGTTTGCAAATAGGTAAATGTTCTGCACTTCTTGATTGAATCTGTAATCAAGGCTCAGCACAATGAGGCTGCAGGGGACTCCCAGAGAGAAGCTATTATAGCTGGCTAAAACCAACACGAAGCATGAGGCAGAAGTCAGCCAGTGACGGTTAGTAACTTTATTTATCCTCATGTCAGTCAAACGGGCCTCTCTGTCCACATAGTAAAGGAAATGAGCACCATATCATATCAAATAATATCACCTTCATTAGACTCTGCAGCAACTGCAGCAGGACAGAACTATCACTAACACACACACACACACACACATATATATATATATATGAATGAACCTTTAACCATCTGGGGAATGCTAATGTAGTGTAAATTAATGTTCTATAGACAAAGATGCCAATTCCTTTTTTCATGCAACTTCCCAACAAATCTGAAACAAAATGTGCATAAATAAGACTAATCTGAAAAAAAGTTATTATTTTTTTAAAATCTTTTGAAGTAAGCTTCCGTTTAGTTCTGACAGATCAGAGGCACAGTTTGTTAATGAGATCTGGGTAAGGTGCTAGTGTGCTGAAGTGAAAGAACATATTTGCATGTGTATGCATGTTTACTGCCCTGAATGTTTTTAGAGGTGTCATCTGGAGCCAGGGCCACAGCTGTTTTTATTAATGAGCACTCACTTGTCAACACATACACACATGCAGGCTATTTCTCTCACTGAGCCTGTGCTTCCTAATAAGGTGCAAACTAACGAAGGTCA
This sequence comes from Microctenopoma steveboyesi, assembly GCA_032359275.1. NCBI lineage: Eukaryota > Metazoa > Chordata > Actinopteri > Anabantiformes > Anabantidae > Microctenopoma > Microctenopoma steveboyesi. The sequence goes on along the minus strand of JAUMHF010000010.1, from coordinate 13,343,185 downwards.
CCAGGGAGATGAAACAACGGGGGACACAGCTCCCTGGTGGGTAAGGAGAGTGTGTGTCTGTGTGCAAAGAAAACTAGAGAGGAAAGAGAGAGGGAAGAGTGAAGAGAAAAGTACAATCGAGCAAGAACAGACAGGGTGAAAATTGAGACGCAATAGGTGAAAATATTGCATTTGATGAGCAGAGGCTTTTATACATGCTGCACTCAAGGCCACAGCTCAGTTACCGAGTCTCAGCAGTGGATGTGTAATCTCCTTAGGACGTGCTGTGATGAAAAGCTGCACTAATCATTTTTTTTATATTAACAATGGGTCCAATAACAGTGTGAAAGGTGTTGCTTGTAAAGACAGATCCACAGAAAGGTGGTGCTGTAACGGAAAATTACAGTACGAAACAAAACACATCAATAAATAAAAGACAGACGTGAAAAGTGAAATGCTTTACCCTTTTTTGCACTGGCCAGGGCTTAGTGATGGCTGAGATGTCACATGCGGTCATCAACATTGACCTGAAAGAGGGAGACACAATGACATGTGTTCATCTCAGCAGACGCACAGATAAGAAGTTGTACCATATCATTAAGTAAATTCATATTTTTCTAAACGTATGTGTTTGTATTTGATGATCATGCTAATCTAAAACTACCAAAGAAAACCAAATAAACTAACTAGACAAGCCTCGGACCTGATACTTAAAATGTTTTTGTTATCGCTTTATGAAAATGTAATTTCTTTTTTTATATGCTTTGTACTCACCTCAGTAAGTCTTTGTGATGTTCATCTTCCCAAACAAACTGGTTGTTCTTGGTCAGCTCGAAGAACTCCCCTCTCCTCCTGCCAACACACACACACACACACACACACCATGAGGGAGCAGATAATTATCCTCATATATACCTTATTTACCTCAACCACCCACTGTCTAGACTGTAAGAGGGGAGAGATTAGAGCTGAAATCACTGAGGCAGATACATGAAAGAGGATAAAGGTGCTTAAATGAGCACTGATGAGAAGATCCCCATTACTACAATGCACTGCGGAAGAAGCACATTCATGCATCAAAGGATACTGGAATCCTAGAAATTGACTGAAGAACTTAATTATAAACTGAAGGTATGATTTGGAGAATGGGATGGAAACGTTTTTATCTGTCTATAAAGTCTTAGAAACTAGGCAAATGGAAATTGTTCATTTCTGTGACGGTTTATCCATCAGCCCTGGATTTCTCTGCAGTGCCACAAACACACAGGCAGCTGTTTCTAGCTGTTACGGCCCCAGCCGTTCTGTCCGTGTTTGTGCTCTCTCTCTCATCTCTCTCTCCTGTCTCGGTGCACCTGGGGGCGTGGCTCTGCTGACTGGCGGCTCCGCCTGCGTGTTGGACCGGTGTTTTACGTAGATAGCATTTGTTCATCAGTGGAAAGCGCTCCTTTAGTTCTTGTTATCATTAGTACGGTTTTTGAGCTCATTAGGAGCCCTTCTTTTGTTTGGTAATCCGTAGGTCATTTGTTTTGTACTGTGTTAGGTTAGGTAATCTTTTGTATAGTTTAGCTTTATAGTTTTATCCGGACTGGGTCCGCGCCTTTTGTTGTATTTACGTTGTGCGTAAACGCTCTTTACTTTTTATTGTAATTGCTTTCCAGACATGGTCCGTGATTTTTCGTTGGTGTTTTGACGTGCCAGCTTCACCCAGTAAACGACGTAAACTCAAACTACACCTGAGTGTTTTATGTTGCACTGAAGCTGTGCTTCAGATTATCTAACTACAGCAAAGTTTCCCTTCTGAAACTAAAGCTACTTGAGTATTATGTTCATGTTTTTACTAATTCTGATTGAAAACATTTGAAACTGTAGCTGAAAATTTTTCTCAGGTAAGCTCCTCAACAAATGAATCCTATCTCTGCTTGTTGTTTCAAAAAGTAATGTAATTCATACTGAGCAAGAAGATATTGTAATATTTGCCCCCCCCTTACAGTGCTTTGCTCTTCCCAAATGTATCTTCCCTCCTCCCTCCTCAGGGACACGATGTCCCTGTTAAACCCCTCTTCAGTCTGATTCCCATCTGGGTTTGACGTTTGGTACCTACTTCATGTACAGGGCGAGGTCAGTGGCCAGAACAGCTCTCTCAATCATCTTCAGAGTGGTCTTGTACTCATCCAGAGAGAGGCCGCTCAGGATCTGGTTTCCCTTGGGAGAGAGAGAAACGTGTTATTTCATGATTTACATTCATGTAAGACAAACATGAAAGTTGGACAGTGATAGTGAGAGTGTGTGTGTGTGTGTGTGTGCTGATAGTGTTGTTTACACTGTGATGGACCACCAAGGACTGACTGCAGTACACACACAAATCACTGAATGCAGGCCATATGTCACGAGTGCTTATCTAAGCCAGTTGATGCATTATTTCATGTCCACTTCAAGTGCTTTTAAGAGTGTGTTCTTGCATAAACTGTTCAGTCAACTTAGGACAAAGTTTGTAAGAGGGTGTGTGTGTGTGTGTGTGTGTGTGTGTAAATATGTTTAAATGGAGCCAGCAGCAGTCGGGTGACATGGTGCTAAAGAATCCAGACTGTATTTAGAGTTTGTTTTGAGGTCCTAAAGATCAGATCAGACATTATTTTACTAGGCTAACACAGTGTTTTGTGGGTTAGCAGCTGGGAAAGGGCTTAATAAATAAAACAGATTCAGTATCAGCCAACAGCGTTTATCAAACTGAGGCTGAGCTGATCTAAACTGTGACACGGTTGGAAGATGACCTTTCAAAAGCGCTCTCAAGCAAGTGATGTATGTTTCTCTGTTTCTGAAAAGGCATCGTGTCAGAGTTTTTATGCCTTGTCCTTTGAAAAGAAGTTTAGTTTTGAAAGTGTGAGGTAGTGAAGCCAGCATCAGATAAGACCATAAGAACGAGTTATTCAGAGAGAAGGAAGCACACTTCATGCTCCATGTGTAAGCAGAAGATACCGAGGAATCAACACTGCTAAGACCAAGACCTGACGCAAGTTTAGTTCAGCTCCTGGTAGGAAAGGCCTAACAGTCACATGGTTGATGGGTGGGAAGCCAGTGAGGGATGACGCCCTGGTTTAACTCCGAGTGGCAGGTGGGGCACATTTGGATGAGTTGGCGCACAAAAGCTCCCAATGCATCGAAGGCTTCAGTGTGGATATACAGTTTAATCTGCAGCAGTACACCACAGAGCTTTGTCAACAATACAACCATTTCTGCTAGGCCACGAGGAGAGAGAGAGAGAGAGATGGAGCGTCTGGACTGCACAAAGAGCTCAGCTGTTACATACCAAATCAGCTGCAGCTGTGAAAGGCCATCTGATGTCATGCTTTACATAACTGTGATGGGAATACATTCCGAGTGTGACGAGATGATTTGCCTGATGTTTTTGTTCCCTCTGTCTGCTCCCACTACTTTCCTGATATCCATGGTGAACAGAAACATGCAGTTAATCATCCCGTGCTGCTGCACTATACTAGCTTGTCATCTCTGTTGGTACTTCTGATCAAATTTGTGTTTATCTGAGCTGTTTTTTGTGGGAAATGGCTGCCTGTGGGGGTTGATGAGTGCATCTCTGACTCAGTGTTAGTAAATGGGCTGTAAAACCAAACAATGCACTAGAGGAACCTAAAAAGCTCAGTAGAGCAGAAGGATCAGGTAATAATTTAGGCTCCCCCCATTTCACATGACAGTCAGTCAGGTTAGTAATGGATGAAATGAGGCCAAGGTGGGAACATGTTCAGATGCTGTTAGAACCCTGTGCAACTTCATGGATTCATGGCTATTCATAACTGTACCTCCAGATAAATGTCTTTATAACATCTAATATGTAGAGGTTTTATTTTCCATGCAAGAAAACTGCGACCTAATCACAACCAGTTGTGTTTGCTTTCAACATAGTGTGTGGCTGTTACTGCAGACGTACTGCAGGCAGGTGTCTGTAAATCAAATATCCCAAAATATCCAAACATCAGTTTGGTGTTTACAGCATCAGCCGCACCCTCCCAGCCCAACAAAGCCATGATAAATTGCTTTAATCATACACATAATGACGAGTGACAACATAATCATGATATGATTCAGTTTGTCACAAAAACATCAGCGAGTTTGTAGTTTCGTTGTATAGTTTTAAGAGGCAAGGTGTGATCATTGCATATGCAATAAAAGGAACTTTGAGCAGCAGCAAAACACAATGATAACACGAAAACTGACTGTCGGGTTACATGTGTGAGCAAGTGAGTGAGTGCACCTACAGGGCTGTTGAGAATCATGAGGCACTGGTCGAAGTGGTGATGCTCCATAGTGGAGTGGCAGTAGAGCTGGGCCAGTGGGTGGTCGCTTCTGGACACACACACGCACACACAGAAGAAATAAGAAACTCACAGAGTGGATACAGCTTGCTCCCACACATGAATATACAATCATACATATACTTAAATGACTCATGCTCTCCTGCTGCACCTCTGTATGTAGGAGTTGTTGACTCCTCTGTGGTCCAGGTCGTGGCTGAGAGTTGCAATCATTAGAGCCAAGACCTCCAGATCGCTGAGGTTATTCTGTCAGGAGATGGATGGGTGGACGAAGAGGTGGAAGGACATTTGGAGGAAAGATTGAAGGTGAAAAATACATAGACATGAACACGTGTCGATCTGTTGCCGTCATTAAACCAAAAAAAAGCCTTGTGGCTGTGTTCATGCAGCGCTGGTGTAGTGTCAGCAGTGTGGGCACAGAGCAGCTGGGTGGTTTCTACTTACACCTCAGCTTAGAGCAGGGATCCAGCATGGCTAATGTTGTCAGGCTGCTGCTGCTGCTAGTTTTTATTTCATGCACAGATTATTTTTGTGTCACAGAAACCACCAGTTTTGAGTCTTTTTCAAACACTACTGTTGATGGTGAATGAAGCACATCTGAGTGTGTTTGTTTGCGCAGTATGTCCTATGCACACTCTGTGATGCAGTGATGTACGGCACCAGAGAGTCAGCACTGACCTGTAACCGCCCCGACTTGAGGAGCGCGAACATGCAATGGGCGGTGTTGAAGGCATGTCTCCAGTTGTGATAGGCCACGTTCTTCCTGTAGTTCTTCTTCACACTCAGAACCCACTGACATAAACTCTACAGAAGAGAGAACGAGCAGAAAAAGCCTTGTTAATGCTCATCTCTTCTATTCTTGGTGGATTTCATATGAATGATTTAGTAATAAGCTTAGAATTGATGAACACATATTTAGCCATCTATAATCTGCACTGCTTAAATTTATGGGATATTCAATTAGCAGGTCAACTGTCACAGGTGACAGGTCCTTTCCTCTTAGTAGGTGGAGTTTAGTCGAACCTGTGAAATCTGGGCGGAGCCTCCAAAGTGCCTCCCTTTGCTACACCATATTTTGTTCATTCATGTGTGTAATTTGAGTTAAATACAGTATGATGAGGAATAGAGTTGTGTGTGTGACCTCCCTTTGTTGTTGCCACCCTTTAGTCAAGTGTGAATGCAGCTGCGTGAGCTCGGGAGTGCTGTGGAAAACAGTCCACTGCTGCAGCCAGAAAAGCATCTAGAAACTGTAATGCGGAAGGAGGAGGCCACACATCGGCTTGTTTCTGTTTCTCTGTACCAACGCTGACAAGAACCATGCAGTGTGTAATCAGTGTTCCTCCTTACAGTGAAGATACTGCAAGCAGTGGGCAAATCAGTCCAATTAAAATGCCAAATTATTATTCAGGTAATCAAATTATAGTTCATTTTCTCCAAGGGGAACATTCATTTGATCTAAGATTGGAATAAATGAGTGTATAATTCAAACAATTATAAAATAGGATAATAACATGTAGTGTCAAAGGATCGAGGGTGGTCAGCGTGTCAGCTGCTGGTGTGAATGTCAAACTGACAGGCCGCGCTGCTGGAGGGACCTAATCTCCTCCAATCAAAGCTCCTCTGTATGAGGCCTCTCTCCGCAGGCACTCCGGAGGTCAGCCACCAACATACAAGGACCTCTTCACATGGAGAGTGTGCCGAGGAGAAGAGCCAAACCCACGAGCAACCAGGCGGCTATGGCGCCACGGGGGTGGGGTGGGGTGGGGATGGGTCTGACAGGCGGCGTTAATGGAGGGAAGAGTGCGTGAGTGATTTTTGGAGGGGAAGTGTTTTAGGTGTATCGTGGAGCTGTGTGTGTGTGTGTGTGTGCGGCGCATGTGTGGTCTCGGAGTTAAGGATTCAGGCGAATACACAAATATTACCTCAGTTGTAAATGCATTCAGTCATGTAATGGTCTAATGCTGCTGACAATGAGAAGCAGATTGTTTTCTGCAATTAACAACGCAGGAAGCTGCTCTTGTCTTTTTCCATGACATGTACCGAGAACAACAACAATCTAGTGTGGTGAGTTGCAGCCTTTGTGGTTGCCATGATATAAATATTCATGTTGTGTATTTAGCTGTAATGTGATGCAGGGTTTGTTCCTAAAGCACGCTGACCACGTGCTGATGTAGAAATAAGCATTGTCACATTATTTAATGAGCATTTGGCTTAATTGTTTTTCTTATTCGGCTTGTGGTGTATTATTTTTGTCGACATAACAGGTTCTGAAGTTGGAGTCATGCTTTAGAAAACTAAGTATCATTTCAAATATTAATATAGTTTTACATTTTGCCTTTATTGTGAGGGGAGGGACAATAATGAGGTCTACAGTTAGCAAGGTGGAAACAGTCTGTCTTTGTTCAAACAAAAATGTAAAAAAGCTTCTCTTCTGAAATGAATATTATCAACCACGTCCATACATGCAGTAAACCACTAAAATCAATGATTAATATCGACTGGTAGGTAGGTAGCAGCTGGTGGTTCAGCATTTATGTGTTGGGCCTGTCAATGTATGATTAGGAGGCGGTGTTAGGAATCAAATAGGAATAAACACATGAGGAGAATCTGTGTAAAGCAGGTCTTCTCTTATTGGTCCAGTCTTTGAGTAGATCGACTTCCGTCCTGCTTTGTGGTCTTAGTCCAAACCATTTCAATAAAGTGGACCAACAGAAAAGGGACTCGTTCTTCTTTTTGGTTCACGTTTCGAGTTCATTTAAAAGGAGACTCAGTTCTCTTTCTGGTAGAGGTTCTCTCAGACCTACTGTTTTGAAGTAAAGAAATACTGCTTCTCATGTGTTAGTTAGTTTTTTTACCTGAGTGTTGGACAGGTATGTGATCTGAAAGCCTAGAGGCTTCACATATTTAGAGAGGTTCACTTCCTTCACTGTAAAAACTTTATGTGACAGTATCTGTACAATTTATAAAGTCAAGTAGGCACAATTTTAATAGCATTCATTCTCCTCTGTGTTTGTGTTGTACAGCTTAGACAGCGTTGTTTTCTGTGGTCAGTGTGATTGTGATAACCATGGAAACTCATACCCAGTCTCTTTATGTTTCCCACCTCGCCTGCATGGACTCTATGTAAGCTTCTCTTCAGGAGATCATGTTGGTTTCACGGCATCCATCACCTTCATTCCCGACTGCTTACTTGTAATATATGTGATAGAACTTGATTCGTTTGAGTTCATATTAATTATATACTTTAATTCTTGCTGTTTAACTAACTAATTAACTATTTCTTATGTATTAAACAACAAATAGTTTGTGGGAAAGTTACAAAACTGTTATTTTAGCCTATGATAATATCTTGACGTTTTCATGCAGAGACAAACTACAGGGGCATTTTAGTCATAAACAATGGACTTGAATAACTTCTCAGTTCAGTTCTTACCGTGTACTTCATCTGGAAGTTCTGGACCAAGTTGAGGTCTACAAACATGCGGATGGTGGCTAATGTGGTTTCACTGTCTGACAAGTCGAAGTCACTAAAGCTGAAGTCCAGAAGACCCAACGACTGGGCTGAAGGAACCGTGGTTACCTGGAAACACACCAAACATGAATGTTTACTGGTCATTTTCCAACATCTCAATAGTTTTACACCACAAAACTAACACGAAAATGCTGCAGCAGTTCCATTAGCAGCTTTTACTACACAATTAGGAGGCTTTTCATCCTCCTTACTGTATGTAGCGCTCTCCTGGGTAGAAAAATCAAGCCTGTGTCCTAGATACCAAGTGCCACATTTCTCTGTAGCACTCAAGAGAGGCTACTTAAGCAGGTTATGCTGTTAGTTCAGTCACTTCGCCACAAGGATAGAACAGAACAGAAGCCATGCGGTGTCTTAAAGGCTGGTGTGAAAGCTGGATGGCTGCCAGATAACCAGCTACATGACGTTACTTCACTGGCAAATGAGCTATGATCATCTACCTGCTCAGCTTGTTCTATGAAGCCTTGGATTTCCTTTTTGGTTATGAGCATGCTCATGTGAAAGAGGGGGACTTAATTCGAGTCACCATGACTGAGTCTGCTGGGAAAACTAACTCACTCTAAATCTTACCACCAAACGACACCATGATTACTGTGAACGAAGAGGTTTCCCTCAAACGTGAGTAGGCACCTCAGCAAAACCCAACAAACTAAGCTTTAATTCTGTTTCCCCGCCTTTATTTTCATTTCCTGTCACTCCCTCAATAACTGTAGTTTTCTCTCCACCTTTCTTTAGACTGTGGACTGTACTGAAACCATTTTGAAGTTGCTCTACTGGCTTCGCACTGTGGTGTTTTGTTTCAATCCATGTCATGTTGGGTACTGGTGTGCGTATGTATGCGTGGGTGAGTGTGTATTGTTAAATAAATAAATTTGAATTTACCGCAGTTACCTGGAGTTCCCGCGATTCTTCTTCTGCGGCCGAGGCGTGATACGACAAGACCTGGAACAAACACGCAAACATACACAAACAGATGAGAGGCACACCAAACAGCGGTTCGGCTGTACAGCTGTTCACTGACATGCATCTCTTCATGTTAGGCTTCAGTTTGTGATCAAACCTCTTTCAGAATGTGTACGAATCCACACAGAAAAAACTGAACTTGAATTGACCTGAGGCAGAACCATTGTACAACATGCGTGTTTAATAAATAAAAAAGAATTTGCTGCACGTGGTGAACAGGATTGACTACACCAGGAAAGTCTGAGAGGCTTAATGCTGATCTGAGAAGGAAGAATTAGATTATGATTTAGATTTACACGAGTCAGAAACATCATCAGTTCAAACAACTGCATGTACTGTAAATACAAAACGTTGTGGACTGAGAGGCTGCCACCAAACCCAGGAGAATAAACCAACAGGTTCGGCATGACTCGAGTTTGCAGTTGATCACACCGACCAACCCAGTGGCCCAGTTACTACTTCGATGTCTGGACAGTGGTCAGTTAACATCACAGCTGTTCCATCATCTCAAACACACTGTAACCTTAACTCTAAAGCCAGGTGTTTGAGGGCATGTAATAACAAGAGAGAATCTCTGATGCTGAGTTAAAACAGAATGCAATGATTTGTAAAGTCATTTTATTCACTGTGCTTGTGACGGTTACCTCCAGGGTGACCTCCTGCTTTGCCATGGCTCTTTCCACAGTTTCATACATCTGTGTGTTCTGGATACCAAGCCCACAGAAGATTGCAAACGCCTCCAGGAACTGCTCATCGTTCCTGTTAAAGGCCTTCACGCTGCCTGAAGCTTCATCCATCTTGTTCACCAACTGACATGCACCTACATGGACACAGAAAAAGCCCAAACCTGGCTTCATCTACGCAGCTTCCAGCTTACATTACACACTAAATGCTCTTTATCAGAGCTTAGAGCTTCATCGCTTTGGCCAGAACTGACATGTTACTCTTCCACGTATGATCAACAGACTGCTCATATGTCCCAGATCCAGTCACACACTCGTCCCACATCTCATTTGTTTAATATCATTCTGACAATAACTAAAGCTGATCAGTGCGATCAGGTAGTGGTCCTATATGATTCGATCATGCTCAGCAATGTGACTATGTGAAGTGAAAAACACACTGCAGACACATTAAACACATGAAACAACATCCCACTTGACACAAGTCTTAGCAGACGTAAAGAGCAAGTCGGCTGGCCAGGGTCAGGCAGATTCTCTTAGACCCCCAGAACCCAGGAGAGTTTAGAACTCATGCAGATCATTTCATTTGAATTATCTCAAAAATTAAAAAAAAGAATAACAATGAGCTACATTAAGTTGTGAAAGGCTGCAGTTAGCATTTGTGTGCAAATAGCTGGTTCCATAATCATTAAATGAGATGCAAGTACCAGTTGCTGTTTACACAGACACACGTCTTTATAAGGACATAAAAAAAAACGCTGTTAATAATTCATTCATGAAAGCACAAATGAGCTGATTTGAATAAATGCATTTGAGGTGAAGGATGGAGATTTCATTACAATAATTAGCTGTTTTGATCTCGCTCGCCTTCAGGATCCTTAAACACTGGAGGACAGGCCACGTGGACCTGTTTTGTTTGATCACCGAGGGACATCCACAGTCATTACTCATCTTGATAGCCAACTAATGGAGCTGCTATCAGCTGAATATGCTGATGTTAATCACTGGGAAGGACTATTCGTGGACACATAATAAACATGGTTACACTCTGCAAGCGTAATCTGTTGTCAAGCCTGTGATTTAGGATTGGTGGACTCACGCTGAATGAAACACTGACAATGATGGACAGAAAAGTAAGTCAGAGGGTTTTGGCTCTGAAACTGCTTGGGTTTTTTTAGGGTGTATGTCCACGTGTGAGGTTGGACCTTTTTCGTCCTTGCTGTTGCCTTCTTGAATAAATCTGTCCATCCTCTCCACCAGAAAGAGAGCGAGAGAGAGAGAGAGAGAGAGAGAGAGAGAAAGGTCTCATACCTATGACTTTGTCCTTCTTGCCGTTCCTGATGGGCGTGCAGAGCAAACTCTTTATCTGGTTGCTGGTGTGATCTCGGTTTTCACTCTGCCGTGAGACAAGAAGGATAATTACTCACTTTGGGAGAAGAAAGAAACAGCACGAGAGATGAAAACAAAGGAAAGGGGACTGACTGTCCAGGGGAAGCGTTGGTCCTTGGCAACGTCTGTGATGTTGAGAGGCTGCATGGTGTTTTTAACGTACTGAGCATACATGTAGTTAATCTGACTGACATCACAGTCCCTGAGGAGAAACACAGAAACACAAACAACTTCACAACTAACCCTGCACAATGAGGCTTGATTAACCTCTTCCACCCTGCTGACCTATTCTTCCATTGAAAGAAAGCGGAGAACGTGTATGAAACACATTATAAGGATAACATTCATCATGAGATATGACTAAAATGCTGAATGCAGCAGGTTTATCACCGTGGTTTAGTCATGGAGTTGTTAGCACTCGATGGTCATCTGTGTTCTCTGTGTTAGTGTGACCACCTGAGACACTGAATAAACGGTGCTGTAGGTGGTAGATGGCGGGTGAATATGGATTAAGCCTTCTCCTCATGCAGTAAACAGCTTCCCTCACACCTTGAGTGAACCAGTTATCTTCTCTGCCATGATAATTTCTGTCTCCAAACGAGGGGTCTTTGACTTTGAGCTGTAGATTCACTCTCCTGAGGTCTTGTCTTGAGCTACATGTTCGTGAAGCTGTTGTTCATTGTTCACTGTGCTGAACTGCATCTAACAACATGAATCTGTTTGTGTCTGGGTGTGCTGTCTTTGGGTGGACTGTTTATGGCTCCCTGTGTGGCTTGGTTTGTGTTCTTCTTTTCTTCTCACTGTACCCCACATCACCAGCTTTTCAGCTGATCACTATGTGGAATCAGATGTGACATGTGAGATAACAGTTGCTCTAGGTGACGTTGGCTTGGTGTTAGTCATTAAGGGAGTAACAGCTATCCCCGTTCATGATAGATTTTTGTTTTGGGGGCTTTTAAAACACATACTAGACTAGACTGGATTACTGTAACTCTTTACTGATTGGATGTCCCAATAACTTACTCAAAAGCCTCCAGTTTACTTCTGACCGCACTTCATTGCATGTTAATAACTTTGTTTCTTTTCTCTCACCTAGTTATTCTCGTCCTCTCTCCCTCTCAGGTATCTTCAACCTTGGAGCTGTGGTAGCTGGTCCTACCAACCTACCGGTGCTTCGTCTGCTGCTCCTTGTTGTTGTTGTGATCTATGTTACCTGCTGTTCTTTTCTCTCTCCTCTGTCCAC
>JAUMHF010000010.1:13294662-13321651 GCA_032359275.1 Microctenopoma steveboyesi | reverse complement strand
CCTTATTATCCCAGCAGAGCACTTTGCTCTCAGAGTGCTGGTCTACTTGTGGTTCCTAGAGTTTCTAAATGTAGAATTGGAGGCAGAGCCTTTAGCTATCAAGCTCCTCTCCTGTCGAACCAGCTCCCAAATAGAGTTTGGGAGGAAGACACCCTCTCTACCTGTAAGACTAGGCTAAAGACCTTCCTATATGATAAAGCTTATAGATAGAGCTCATTTGCTAACTATGTGTCCTCTCTTTCCAGTAGGTTTGCTTCTTCCTCTTTGTCCCCCTCTCTCTGCACCTTTCTCCCGGAATCCGCAGCTCTAAGCTGTATAATATCCAGTGTGCAACTACTTGTCCTACCAACCTGCCTAGTGTTCTACCTGCTGCCCCTCGTTCTCTTTGATTTGCCTGCTGTTTTTTTCTCTCTCCTATGTCCACTAAGACCAACTGGTCGAGGCAGATGGCCGCCCACCCTAAGCCTAGTTCTGCTGGAGGTTTCTCCGTCCTCCTAAAGGGGGTTTTTCCTCTCCACTGTTACTTTAGTGATACACATGTGGGACTGTTGGGTTTTCCATGTTATTTTGTATTTACCTATTTTTGTAAGGTCTTTAATCTTACAATCTAAAGTGCCACGAGATAACCTCTGTTGTGAATTGGTGCTTTATAAATAAAGCTATATTGAATTGGTGAAGTTTTGGTCCTGTGCCTCATCCCCTAAACTTACCCAAGTACTTTTCAGTTGCCAAAACATAAGCAAACCTTAATCTAAGCGGTGGTAGGACTGTCAAAACATTGGAATGATTTTAGATGACACTTTTCTAATTTGTGGTTAGCGCTGAAGGTTTTACATGCACTTGAATTTAACAAGTGGCTGCGTTTGGAGAGACAGGAAGAAATTTAGAAGAGAATAGAAAAGTGCAGGTGCTTTAACAACTGCACAGCATGTACACACACAATCGCGCGCACACACACAAATACAGCCTAATATGTTTCAGGAGACCTGTAGCCAATTTCAGATTTATTTCTACTGGGAGTTAAGCTACACAAAAGAACAAAACATTCCCAGCAGTGAGACATATGTCAAACCATATCATATATCACACACACCAAACAAATACGAGCACTCTCACTTAGAGTGCATTAAACACACATGCTTACACAAACACAGACATACACATGCATGCACAAGCACAAACAAACAATTCTGTGCACATACATACGATCCCACATGTCAGCCACACGCTGCAGTAAAATGAGGTGAGTCAATGCAGGCCACTCTCCTAAAAACTCCTGTGTTAGTGTTGGTACAGTCGGCGTTAAAGACCAGCACTGTCACTTACTAGACTTAATACAGGAAAGTTCCTTTCCTAGAGGAAAGGTTATGTTCGGATTCACAGACCCGTGGGTCCTGTTTGAGAAACTACAGACATTCAATGCTGACACCTGTATACAGAGGCTCGTCTGGCAGATAAGAGCAAAGAAATCCCTAATCTTAGAGTAAATGTTTAGTAAGGAAAGAGAGAGAGGGTAGGGGAGGGCTACGAAAGAAACGGAGACAGCCAGTCTGGAAAACCTGAGGTCACGAAAGGGACAAACATGCACGCACGAATGTGTATGAATTGGGTTACAGCCTGGTACATGTGCAGAATCCAGCATCTTATTTTCTGATACAAAAGGATGTGTGGACATACTTTTGTTGTCAGATACAGTATCTGTCTCTCAGATTTCTGTGTCCACTGTAACGCAGGAGGGGTGAGTGCAATTCTGTTCCATGAACAGTGCTCACAACTTTCTAGAAACAGCTTCTCTGTTGCTCTGAATAGGGAACAGCAACTATTGAGCCCATGGGTTAAAATGACAGGGGCGCTCCTTCCCCACCCAAGACAAACCTCACCCAACATGTTTTGCTCAAGGAGCCAAAAAACCAAGCTCTATTTCTGTGCTGGATGTCTATTAGAAACTCGGCACATTCACCAAGGAAACACAAAACTAAAGCCATGTAAATTTGTATTAAAGGAGATCAGCTAAGTTACTGAGGTGGATCCAGAGTGACAGAACCTCGTGTTGGGTAGAGATCACGCAGTCATTCAGTACGTTTTAAGCTATCCGATGCCACATTCACAGTTTGAAACCCTTTAGTTTTTTGGGGGGACACTTGTCGTACATGATGAGTTTCTAATCCAGCCTTATGTAGAAATGTAGAGAACGACACTGATGCAGATTTTTCTCTAATGCTATTTGAAATTTTTAAAAATGACTTCTGATTCATTAGAAAGGAACAACAACAAACACACAAAGTCAACGTTTTCTGCACGGCCAGATGCCATTAAAGGTAAAGGCTCTTGAATATATCCATATGAAACATTAGCTTGGAGCTTATGAAAGGTCATTTATAGCTCGGACCATGTTTAAAACAAGAGCCTCCATCACAGCTGCAGAAACCTGGTTAGAATAAATACAAGTCAATGTTTTGTAACTTAATACAAACCACTTCAACAGCATGGCGTTCCCCATCAAGTTAACCCAGACCTTAACACAAATACTGAAGGATAATTTGGCCATGTAGTTGATACTTTGTGTAAGCAATATTTACAGTGACTTGACATTCAGTACTGTCAGTGGAATGATTTCTAAAACTGAGCTTGTTCCTAGGATTGGTGGTGCGGTTGGAAATGACTGAGAGCTGCGCCGCGAGCCAAGCGCAGTGATGTAGGTAAGAATAAAGGTTTAGATTGAATACTGTTTACTGTCAAATATTACTAATGCCAAGTACTATACCATCCTACATGACTGTGTCGGTACTGAGTCAAGGATTCACAAGGACTAAATCAAACAGCATTCCATCAAATGTACATTATATAGTGTGTCTTCTAAACATCCACACGTCAGCTGCTAAATGGACAGTTTTTAATACACATGACTTACTAACGAACTGACTACACACCAGACCTGTCAGATGCATCATCTATTGATGAAAGGCTTATAGTTGTATGTAGCATATATGTTAAACTGCTGTAAAGGATTGCTTGTTATGCTGAAACTCAAGTGCAGGACACATCTTCCCAGACAAACTCAGCACTCAGCGAGGTTCTTCAGTGGATCTTTGATTAGAGAAAATGAGTGCAGCTTTATCATACAGGGTGGAAATGAATTGTTTGATAAGCATGTCAGTATATCTGTGAAGGTTCTCAGTCATGACGACGTTTCACCTTCCATTCCAGAGGCTTTCTCCAGTCTGACTGACTGGTGTGAGTAGCAGGTTTATAAACCCTGTGGAAAACTCAGGTTGTTGAATGGTTACCACCGCAGGTGACCACCAGTGACCAACTTAAGGATTCCACAGGGATGTGACTATCCAGTGAATTATATATATATATATACTTTTTTCACCAATTTAAATTTAGTTTTTCACTTTGAGGCACCTGCACAAGAAACAATACGAATCACAGAAACATTATATCCACATGTACGCTGGTGACACAAGTGTAGGATCAGTCACATGCATTAGAGGATCGGAACAAGGCCTGATTATTGTGGCGGTGAGGTAATGGTATCACTTTGTGCCAATGCTGGTGACCAATACTAATTCCAAGGTCATAAACATGAGAGATTTAAACTCATTTAGAAACAATTCACCATTAAAGCGACCAGTCGTGTGTGCTATGGAGTCAGGTGCTAGCTTCCATCTGAAAGTTTTCTAAAACAAAATCATAGGGTTCTTTAATTACACAGAGGCTTTGTGAATTGCACATATACAGTATTTCCTTCTCTCAAAATCACCCTGAATCACAACCTTTCTTCCAAAGCACTGCTGCTTATGGTCTGAAATGATGGCAGAATTGCTGTGGCAATCTTGACCATCTTCTTCTTTACTCCACTTACTCCATAAATACAGCAAGAGAATGACCCAGAGGGAGAGTTCCTTTCTTCTGTGACCATCACTGTGACAAAGTGGGTCGTCTGCCTGTTGTTAGCTCAGACTGAGTTCAAATATCTTGTAGTAAAAACTCAACATTCTTGAGTCTCACTTCTGTTGTCATCAAACGACTTCTGAAACAAAGCCTACTCACCTTGATCAACCGAACCAACTTTGAATTGGTTAAAATAAAACAAATGACATTTAAAAATAACTTCTCCTCAACTGTCAGTTATAGCTTTCCCTGAGCTGTATTTGTCTTGCTCTGATGACAGCTTAGCCAACACCAGGAACAGCTGGACTAAGCTGGACAGCAGCTAAATATTGCTCCACGCCATCTTAACCAATCTATTCACATCCCAGGTACCCAACACGATGTGGGAACACAGTAACTCTCTTTAGTCTCACTCAGTGTATGACACTTCCTTTTCCTATGTGCTTGTTTTTTCTGTGCAAGTGCAAAATATGTCACAGCGGGTTTTTCTCAACGTCCTGTAGGAGGACGAGCCAAAGCAAACGTTAATGCCCGCAGAGAACTCATGACACATTCTGAAAAGAATTCATGCTACAAGTTTCATTTGAAATCTCACAAACTGAACCAGTAAAAAAGTCCATATTGAGAAAAAAAATATGAATGAAGTCCACAGTTTCTGTTCATGTACATGCGTTAAGACAGTTCAACAACACACTGCAGTCATATAATCCACTGTTCAGTCTTTGGAAACTGATTTATTGCACTCAGCATGTGTGATTGTGTGAGGTTACCATTGAGTCTTCATCAGCGATGAACACGGTACAGGCTTGGGCCTGCATGAAGGACAGAATGGTTCCTGCGATTTTTCTCAGCAGGACCTCCAGACACTGCTGCTCCTCAAAGATCAGACTGGCCAGGTCCAACAGCACCTGTGTACGAGTGCATGCACGCACACACACACACACATGCGCGCAAACGTCACGTACACAGTTGTGTCCGTACCATCGCACAACCTCAGGAACCCACACCCACCTGATTGCGTCTGTTTTCCAGCTGAGACGTCTCGTACAGCTGAGCGTTGTGCAGGACGATGCCTGAAAAGGCCAAATAGGCTGAGAAGTCCTGTTGGACAGGAACAGAACAAGGACCGAGCACCGTGTGGAGGAAGCAGAGACAAGATGTAAGACTGGGCTGTTGCATGGAAGTAAAAATAAATCAGCAAAAAAGAGAGCATACCGAGGAAGGATGTAAAGATGGAGACAGTGACAGATGATATGAGGAAGGATGTAAAGATGGAGAAAGGTGAATACTGTACATCATCTTTTTCTCTATGTTTCTTTAAACATTAGTAAATTGTGAGCTTTACTAACCTTTTCATCCTGTTCAGTGAAGGCACCATCATCCCCACATTTCTTATTGATAGCCTGAGCAACGCCCACCACCTGTGACCAACACAGGATGCAGAGCATTCATTCCTGTGCAGACACCTAAAAAAACAGTTTACATGCCGCTTCTTTGCTAGTCCGATTCCTACAATTGGACGATGTATAATAGTGTGAAACCACTGACAGGACCCAAATGCGTCTTGGATCCCAAGTAGACAGCCAGGACAGAAGACTGAATATATGAAATATATACCGTGCATGCATTCCCATAGTGTGTGTTGATGTGGATTTGATGGCTCCTCCACTGCTTCCACCAACACAAAATCCAGATCTGATCTGAGGGACAGCTGCACCGAGCCTGCTGTCACATCAACCACATTCTGTATTGATGACGTATTTCCCATTTCCCCAGGCCACTTCAGCCAGTGGTCTGAGGGTGGGTCCCAAGTCCCTTAATTGTATCCATGTTTTCCCCCCTCCTTTTCCTTCTCCCTCTCTCCTCATCCCTCTAAAGACACACGGATAGATTAAAGGACAGACAAAACGTGTTATGAAATGTGTTATTAGCGATTTAGGAGACCCGCCCTCTAAATCGTCATCTGCTCCTGATGACGACAGCTGTTGGTCTGGAGTTTGTTTTTGTCCAAATAATAACCATGATACACAGTTACCACTGTCTGTTTATGATTACGAACCTCTGATCATTTACCAAAACCTGCTTTCTACCCTGAAAGTGTCAATATTATGGACTTGATTAATCAGAGGGTGGTGCACCGTGAGTTCCTGATTTTCACAAAACAAAAACCCAAATACAGAGTTTTATTACAGAAAACCGTTTCTGCTCTTTGTCTCTGAGATCTGTGGCTCTATGTTTCAGATGATGGATCTAAAAACAAGATACATTTGGCATTACAGTTTCCTGTTATCAGTCTAATCAGATTCAGCCAATCACCAACATGTTTTAATAAAGCGGTGTGTAAAATAATAGGCTTTGGGACGTGCTTCAAGATGGAAGATCTGATCACAATATGTCTCAGTGGTCACATATGCTTAAGGAATATGGATGTCCTCACAAGAAGCCTGTGCAGTGATTATTTAACCTATAAGAGTATAGTGCAACATATGTAACGGGAAACAAAAGACACCAAATCACAAACTGTGTCACCTAAAGTGTGCGTGAGTCGTCTCACCTCATCTCTTTGGTTCTTAATAGGCAGACAGAGGATGCTCTGGGTTTTGTAGCCAGTGATCAGGTCGACCTCAGCGTTAAACCTGGGATCCTGGAGGAGCAAAGAACACGCACGCCAATCAATTCCTCATCCCAAACCGAGACGTTTATTCACAGCACCTGGATTATTCGTTTCGATGAACGCAGCAGGAGCTCATAGCCACGGCTGCTTCATTTCTTCATGTGTATTTAAACCCATGAATCAACAACTTCAGGTCCAGTTAGCGTCCAACTCATATTCTGCTGTTGCGTTTTCATGTACATTACGAAGAGGCAGACGCTGTCTTCTTAAGCTTGTAAATGTGAGTTTGAAGGAGAGAAGTGGCTTCTGAAGGCATGTTAGACAGGTGACTGGAGAGAGGTTTGGTTTAGAGCACTACTCTCCTGGCAACTCTACCACCCACCAGCTGACCTTTTAAACACTCTGTCCACAACCATTATCCTCTAGAATCAGGAGGACTGCATTTGTGTGTGTGTGTGTAAAACCACGACTAGAAAAAGAAGTGTTACATGCTAGATGAAATGGCGTCTTATATTTGTGTTACAGCAGGGATTTTGTGCGTATTCAAAGGCTCTCCCTTCCCTTTTCAAACAAAGCTAACTAGGTGCTACTTCTGGAAGACCTTCTCAGACCTGGTTTACTGCTTGGCCCTGTATTCTTCTGTATATGTATGTCTCCACTTCCCCAGCAATGTTAATACCAAACACATCAACAGCACTGGCACCTGTTGCTGGCAGGAGGCAGGGAACAGTTTTCTATGATTAATGCTGACTATGGCACGCCTCCCTGATGTAATGAGGACATTCTTCCAAACCAACACCCATTCCACCATGACTCACTCTGACATAAGCCACAGCACCCTTTCACCACAGCAAACATCACTCCAGAGTAAGAAAGCTTTGTGCCCACACTGCCTACACACACACACACGCACACACACACACACACCACTCACACAAATGACAGGAAATGTGAGCTGGTTCAAGTCAAATCAAAACCATCCTGCAGTTTTTTTCTCAATGACTGCATTCTGTATGAGGAACAACATCACCTGCAACGCAATATCCGTGGTTGGTTTAGCCCAGACTGTTGGCAAACACAGTGTAGTAATACAGACAAGCAGGGGGGTGGGGGTGGAGGGGGGGTCATACTGCCGAAAAACAATGTAACACTGAGGAGACTAATGAGAAGTTAAAGATCCAATCGGAGAGCTGGGGAGTCCCTCAGATGACGCAGATGAACTTCCTGGAAGCAGTATCAGGTTCTCCGGCAGTGCTCACACACACACACACATACACACACATTAGCACATATACAGCAGTATATACACACAGATGATTCTACTGTGCATTAACTGACTCATGCACATCATGATACATAAATACACACACTGATTACACACACGTCTGTGAGCTCAGTCGTATGCACACAAACAGAATTGTGTACACACAAATACACATTCGTACTGCTGTCTTTATGAGAACCCTCACATTTGCTGTGTGCACGCTTGTGTAGTTCTTTATGGTTAAGTGGTATTTGAACATGTCAGGAACACAACAAAGCATGTTGGCAACAAATAAAATCAATTGAGTGTTGCTTTTAGGGGCTTATTGTGTTAATAATAAATGATCATTTAGATGAAAACTGTGTTTTGGAGCCCAGGAGGATGCAAATGCAGAAAAAAAACAAAAAGTTCATGAACAAAACTGAATGTGTGAATTTCCTCTAAACTTTTTTCCTGGTTTAAAGCTGCAGATTGTCTTTGAGCGCTGTGACCTCTGCAGATGGACCTGCTGACCTCCAGCTGCCCTCAAATTGTTTTGTTTTGTTCTTTGACTACTGACTTAATAAATGAGTAGTGAATGATGGAATGGATGACTTACTAATGCCAGTGTGCATGTCTGTTTTCAGACACAATGCAAACCTCTGGAAGACTGAGTGTCCTCACAGAGAAGCAGATGTGAGAGAGTAATGTGTGTGTGTGTGTGTGTGGGGGGGGGGGGGGGGGTAGAAGGAAAGTAGTAAGCAGAGAGAGAGTATAGTCATGATTAAATACATGTGCTGGACTTTTGCGTGTTTGCTTGAAACGTAAAGTGAGATGAAGTGATATAAAGTGTAGAAAGAATTTCAGTTTGAAAGTTATGTTGCCCTCATCTAAAGCCTTGTGACATACAGGCAGGATTAGAGATGGGTCTATATGAATACTTTAACATTTTTCAAATTAGGAGTCAAGACATCATACAATGGAATTTACTTGCTAATGTAAATCAACCAGGTGAAGGATTTATTTGATCAAGTGTAAAATCAAAAGCATTTTATGTCCAGTTCTTCATATTCTGTTCTGTTTTAAGTAGTTGGCAGCTCTTTCAGAGAGGTGTGGAAGTGGAATTACATCACTCTTTGAGCAGAGTTGTGCTTTGAACTGCCAATATAGATGATTCAGACAGAGGATGTGAGAGTGGACCAGTATGTGTACTAATAGGGTAATGAGGGAATGAGGAGCAGGTGAGTCAGTGGGTGTGAAGGGATCAGGAGGACTGTGTGGTACCTGCAGGGCAACTGGGTGAAATGACAGGACTGTTGGTGGAGATGATGAAGCCAGACGACATAGGAAGAGCTGTGAACTGTGGTGTAATGGGTTTGTTCTGGTATGTTGACAGCTGTCATCCTGAACGTGATGCTGTTTTGGTGTCAGGAATGAGTAAGAACCACTGTTACCAACAAACAAATCTACAGCATGTGGATGGTTTCATATACTAGCGGTACAAATACGTCACCAGTCCTAAAAGCTTGACCCCATTCCCAAACAGACTTGTGGAAAACTGAACCGTACCGGATGTGCATACATTAAATTTTAAAGCAGAGAGACCCGAGACCCATGGACAGGCAGACACAGCCTGAACAGACCCGAGGATAATTAGAGTGAAGATCCAGTCAAGTCGAACAGAAAGAGAACGCAAATGACCCTCTATCAGCAGGCAGCAATGGCAAATGATTATGTAGCAGAAATCAGTTCTTAGTTCATACCATTTGGGAATTCATTTTTAGATTAGTCAAAAGTCTCAGTATGGTTACAGCCAGCTGATGTGGGGGTGGGGCCTAAAGGAGCTGCTCAGACATCAGACCGAGGCTGGTTTGATAATCTAACACTGTGTGCACTCAGATTGACCTGTGTGTTGCGTGGTAATGACCTAAGACTAGACATTAGATTGGATTTTAGGGTTAGGGTGAGTGTTGGTCGAGTGTTTGTGTGTGGTGAAGACAAAACCAGAGCATTGCTTCAACCTACTTGCCCTTCTCTGACCCCCTTCTTACCCCCCTCAAGTCTGTTCTGTCAGCAAGAACCTTCAAATAAACCCTTAAGCAAACACAAGCCTGCTTCAGCACACACACACATGTGCACAAGTGCACATACAGCAAACCACTTCAGGACATCCACACTAGTACTGCTCGTGTACAGAAAATGAGACAAAACCCTGTGAAATCCTTACCTCGTAAGCATTCTTGATATTGAGCGGCTGGCCTGTTGCCGCCACGTGTCCCACAATTCCCTTGTTCCACTCAAGGCGGATGCAGCTACTGGAGGATTCCTCCAGTGTGGATCCCTCAGCCACATCAAACAGCCGGCTGACCAAGAACTTCTTGTTGGAGCTGTCCTCACCCACCTGGGGCCACACACACACACACACACACACACACACACACACACACACAAACACAGGAAAATGGCTGATCAAGAAATTAATATCTTTTTGATTGTGCTGTGTAATGTTGGCTACACTACAGACACTCAATAGATGGTATGCTGGACAGTATGAGGTCTCCTTTGTGCAAAAGTAAAATATATATATATATATATATATATATTGTAATTAATAATTGTAGAAAAAATAAAGCTGCTCCAATCTGTAATTTGAGTTTTATTATCACTTGGGTAAAGTAAAACACAAATCACACGCTCAAAAGAGAGAGTAAACGTCAGTTCTACTGATTTTCTTCTCAGGAGGTGCTGAGATGAGCCTTTCGATGGTACTTTGTGTGTGCGCAGTTTAGAGGACAGAAATAGAAAAGATGCTAAACTGAGCCCAGCTCCTATCCCTGCATCCCTACCAGGAACAGTGAGTAGCGGTCTGCAGCGATCAGCTCATTGATGTGTAGGAAGATCTTATGGCAGAGTGCTGTCACATCCAGATGACTTGACACGTCCTTCACCAGCTCCAACAGCCTGGCACAGCGGTCACCCCCGATGCCACTGCCTGCTCCGGTGCATGCACCTCCATTACCACCATTAACACCACCCTCGCCCATCACTGAGCCCCGGAAAGGGACCGTTTCACGTTCAGAGTCGCTGAGAAATGTCAAAGAGCCCTCCGAGTCTTTAACCACTATGGGTCTGAGTGGGCGGTCAAACTCTGATGCTGAGATTTTACGAGTCGGGGTGCCAGGGGCCGGGCTGGGTACTGAAGCTGGGGAAGGAGAGCGGTTGTCCAGGAGGCTAAGGGTGGGTGCGAGGATGGTGGAGGTGGAGGCGAGGCCAGTGTCTGTGGAGGACTGGTGTGCTCGTTGCTGTTGAGGATTCTCTTTGGATGGCTGGATGGTGTGGACACGCTCAGCGAACCAAGCATTCACCATCTCCCTATGGAAAAGAAAAACAACTCTGTTACTGACGTACTTAGTTACTTAGTGACTGAAGCAGACACTACCCTGGTGTCTAAGCAGGTAGTCTGTCATCAGACTTCTGTTGCTCTCTAAACCCTGAAATTAACAACAATCTGTTCATGTTCCACAATCGTTCAAAACATTAAAAACCATTTGCGTAGTGAATGTATTCTGCAACATCCACTGAAAAGGGCAAAACTAAAGAACAAGGCCAAATTTGGATGAGGTGGTTTATGGAGAAATGTGGGAAGCAGGGACAATAAATTCTGTAGCAATGAATTACCCTTCACCTCGCTGGAGAGAGGGCTGTGCCTCTGAACTGAAACCTGAAAAAAAGCAGTATGAAATCATTTTCATTTTCCAATCTCAACATCACACACAGATTCCAGGTAGATGAATAAAACATTCAACGCTAAAATGACACGTAGGAATTGCTGCCAACAGACTGTGCGGTTTAATCCCTAGAATCTAGTGTCATCAAGCTTCGTCACTATGTCTGACTGATGACTACAGTGTCTTAACAGCAGTATGTCAACATTAAGTGTTATCCCTAAATTGGATCATTCTAACATTAAGAATAATGACTCCTGCCAATACAATCCATCATCAGAAAACATTAGTACTGTGTCCTAACCTTCAGAAGACTCAAAAACTTACAGTTTTTAATTGTAGTGTACATTTTTGCAAAAGTTATAAAAAGCCCATTTCCACTGCAGAAACAACTGTGAAGTAGGACTCAATGAATTTCCCAAAAATGAACCTTGATGAACTTTGCTGATTGGTCACGTACTACTGAGCATTTTAAACAAAACTGCTGTACCTTTTTTAAAAAAATCAACCAGCGTGCTTGTGAGACATCAGTGGACTAATTAGCATAATCTTCCAGGGAGATTTGCTCTACTGTGAGAATGCATTTACATACATACATTACCTGGGGTAAGAAAAGTACCAGAAGTTCTCCGGTGGTAATGAACATCTACATAAACATGTAAAACAACTAGCTTGAAGTCAGCATCTACATATCAAAATACTTGCTATTCATTTGGTCATGAAACATAGTTTTAACTGTAAAAAATGTATGTGTGTGATAATAAAACTGTATATAATAAACTGTTTGGTTTGTAGTGTGGATATTTACAGGAACAAATCTAATGTGTGTGTGTGTGACAGGTAGGGCTTATCTCAAATATGATCATAGAGAAGATGTTTAATCAGCCAACACACTCTCTAATCAACACCTCCATAGAAACACATTTTAAGCAGGGTGTTCTTCGCATGGCTCTAGTTTTTTCACACAGTGAAGGTGCCTTCATTCATTTTTCTCAAGTCAAAGACTCGCTTCACCTGAGTGGAGGGCCAAAACCCTGAGAATACAGTAAAACGCAGTGGCCATGAAACTAACCATAGTGTCTTGGGCCCCGAGCCAGGCAAATAAAACTTTGAGAGTCACAGAGAATGGGCTGTTATCTGAGTGTGGTGTGTCAGAGCCAGTCAGGTCGAGTCCTTGCTTCCACTGAGCTGCCTCCCTCCCCACAGAGCTGACCCTAATGTAGGCAATTTGGGGGGGGGGTGGCTGAATCAATACCTCTCTAAGACATGCCTCTCAACCAGAACGGCAGAATGGCTGATGTGTGCAAGCCTCTTGTGAACTTTTTTTATGCTTTCGTAATGTGGTCGACAACAGCAGGAGAGGAAAAAAGAAGAAGGCGTCATCTGACAATGGTTCGTATGGAATATATTTCAAGATGGGATAGAGAGATAGTGTTCAGTAATTAAAGTTGCTGCGGTGGTTTAAGTGGGTAAATAGGTCTGGAGGGGTTTATCACTTAAACAAACACAGACCCTGAGTGTCCTGATGAAGTAGTGCTGCCTGAATGATGTGAATGCTGCAAAAACCTTGTGAAGCAGCTACCTAAGGCATGCTGCCTCGCAGAGACTCATTTGGAATCTGTTTGCTGAAGAAATGAAATGGTTCATTTAGTCACGGCCAGGTTTTCTGAAGTCTAAAATGAGGAGGCTGCAACTGACAAAAAGAAGAAGAGAAAAAAGAGAAGAGTAATTTCGTTTATGGCACAAGCACCTCTGTAAAAGATTTGTATAATTATCACCGTGGACCTATTCAACAGCACATGCTGAGAATTAAACAGCAATAAAAGTTAATGATTAGAGGGCCCATGTGCAAGTCTCAGAGCTGTTACTGATTGCAAAGTGGATGGTGAAATAAAATAAAGCTGAGCTGTGAGGAACTGTCTGTGAGCGGACAGATGGCGTAAATAACCACAGCGCAGTACAGCAGCCCTGTGGCATCAGTGCAGGTACAGTACCTGAGCAGGGGTCACAGTGGACCTGGCTGCCCCACAGTCACCTCCAGAGGAGCAGGATGTTGACTGTTAGATATGATACTTCCTGACGTGAATAGAGAGATGAAGTGAGACCTGTGATAAATATGTCTAACATAACAGAGGAAATGAAGCTGTGCCTGATTATCTGCGGGGCTGCGCTCAGTTTCTCTGCAGATCATCTCCACACACATTCACCAGGCTGCGCACAAACAAACTCAGTCCCACCAACGTCCAAACTGTCCGCTTTTACCTTGACGCCTTTCTGATAAAGTAGGAGTGGGTGAACTCCAAGTGGTCGTCCAGCCACGCTTCCATCCGCTCGCTTTCTGGGGAGCAGCAGTCCTCCATGGCGCAAAAGGCGAAAACAGTCTCCCGCTGTGAGCACCGGCCGCCGTCTACATCTATACGCGGAAGAACCCGAAGGACCGAACAGTGTGAGCGGAGAGAGAACACGCGAGCGGCCCAGAGAGGGAGAGAGACAGAGAGGGAGGAAGAGAGAAAGAGAGAGAGCTGCGCGCGGGCCGCTCGCTCGGTGCGCGCGGATCATAAAAAGCGGTGACGGTGCGCTTCTGATTGAGCGAAAGGGAGAGAGAGAGAGAGAGAGAGAGAGAGAGAGAGAGAGAGAGAGAGAGAGAGGACACCACACTCTATAGATAAAGCGAGCTACACAACACCCCCCCACACACACACACACAATGAAGACAGCAAGCACACCTACATCATGTTCCTACACACTAAATATTAAGATAATATTTGAATCCCAGGACACAGATTCGCATTGTAAATAGAAAAATAGTGGAGGAAAAAACAATAGTGACCAGACCCAACCTGTGACCCCTGGCTCCAAATTCTGCTCACATCTTATTGGCTCAGGTCTCAGAAGTAGACACACAGGTCTGGGGGCTCAGGTCCATTCGGGTTGATCACACTTTGGATCGCGTGTTATTATTCGGGTCACGTCAGACTGTGCCCGGCTCTCATGAAAGTGACTCTCCCTCTTTATTTTGGTAATGATCAGATTTTTAGACATTCTCTTTAGTCCTGACAGCAGAGAGACAGACAGGATACATGGGGAGAAAGAGAGAGGGCATGAGGGCAACATAGGTGCCAAGTCGAACTCGCTTATATGAAAAGGGATTTTTACAGGTTTTACTTGGGTCCATTTGCAAATGAAGAAATTAGAACGAACAGCCTGCTCCTCATGTCCAGGGAAAAGGGAGAAGGGACAAGACTAACCAAACTGTTCAAAGTCATTCATTTTACTATTACAATTTCTTTAAGTGTTCAAGTAATATTACCTCATTAAATATCTATTGATTATCTATTAGGAAAAGGTTAGGAGGATGTTCTTATACACTTAAAAACTAATATTCCCACACTTTCCTAAGAATAGATGTGTGGTCAAAGAGACGGTTCTGCTGTTCTTTTAATAGAACACCACATTACAGAAGCTAATCTTGTTTCAGAGAAACATTAGTTCTCTCACAGTGTTTACATGATCATGAATGAAGGTCAAGTAGACATGTTCTGAGAATCTTTTATGGGTGTATGAAACAAAGTCCAACATTTTTGGCCTTTGAGGTCCTTAACAAATGTTACACAGCAGGAACCTTCTTATTGTGGACAGTAGCACTAAACATTCAAAGTTAATTATAAAGACATTTGGAAGTATATTCAAGAAAATTCCCTTAGCTGGAGCTTCTAGCTGCGACCTGAACCCATTGGGCCCTGACTGTATTAGGTTGTTGTTAGATAGCAACAATCTTTTTGTCAGTTAGCTAAACATTTGCCTTTTTCTGCACTGATGTAATTTATACTCCGTTCTTTCTGTGCATTAGTCCCAACATTAGGTACAACAGGTGTGACCTTGTAATTAGCAAACTTTAAAGGAGAAGTTCTAGTTTCTAGGTTTTCCCTGCTTCCAAGGGAAAAACCCGTGACTCCAGCTAAATGCTAAACACTCAGACTAATATCATCTAATATCAAATCAAGTAAGTGTTAAAGGAGGAATGCTGAATTAAAGGGGTTAAAAATAAGACGTGATGAAATAAAATCAATAAAATAATACTAATGCTGAGCCACACATACACAGAATTTAACTGACACTTTGACTGACGGCCACAGGAATTGCACAACAATGATCCCATGTAACAAACAGCACTGTAAGAGGTCTTTACATGGAATAAACCCACATCTGCACAGCACAGAGTTTGTGTATACATATTTACCTTGGCTTTTGAACCACAATGCATGTTTGTCATCTCCAGGAAATAAAGAGTTTGGCATTATTTGTGTTTACATGTTTGGTTTACACCGTAAAGCAGACTCACACAAAGTCAACTGTTAATTGGGATATATCAGTCAAACACTCCTATTTGAACCTGCATGGCCTGTGCACTGCAATTAAGCTGCTAATTCCATAATAAAGAGTAAAGCGAATAAACGCTAGCAGTAATTAACTTTTCAATTATCCTGCGAATTCAATAGCCGCAGGAGCTTGGGATTTTATTGATGAAGTCTAATGGCTTTCAGCTTCTCTGTCTGCACTCACTGTGCTAGTCTCCGGTGTCCTCCGAGCTGGACACTTGGCCCCCCACTCGTGGTGTTACCTTACCAGCAGATGGTGGCTGGTGGTCCCACGGGGTGGGGAGGACACCAGCAGCATCCCAACCCCCCCTCCAAGCATCCCACACAACAGAGCTCTGTGTCGGGGGGGCACATAAACTGGTGCTTGTTCTTTGCTCTCCCTATAGCATGTTTACATTTAGTTTATCAAGTCTTTCTGCTTTCTTTAAACTGAGAACAGTCAAAGAGTGTCCCCTGCTTAAACTTGGGGTCCATGAACATGAGGTCCATGAGGACGTCAATTGAATGAACTAAATCTCATTAAGGCACTGGGCTTTTTACATGTGTTTTCTGAATATAGATCTTTTGTTATAGTTTAGATTTTGTTGCTGACATCCTGGCTAAAGCAGACACATTGCCTCATATTTACTTTGCCTATAAACAAAACATCTTACTATCATTTCTGTATGACTGCTGCCCTCACCTAAATATATTCACAGAATCACAGCTGTCTCATGAACATCATATTTCACATCAATCTATAAGCCCATTGTTAAATACAGCATTTTACATTTTGTTTGCCGACAACACATGTGCTGCCTTTTCATTCATATGTTTTGTATTTGTGACTTGTCATTTAAGCTAGCTGTGAACATTTGACATACATTCACAAAAAAATCCAAGCGCAATTACATTCCCCACAGGGAATTTATTTGTGATTGCACTTTAGCTGTGTGCAAAAGTCATTGTTAGGAGACAAACTATTTTCAGTTGTAGCTTAGTTTTGCAGAAGCAGAGTCGGCATTTCACACACGTACTCCACAAACTGAACAACCTCTAGGAATCAAAGAAGAAAACTGTGGCTGAACACTGGTGGCTGAACACTGGTCTAAAAACAAAGTCAAGTCAGACACACGCACATCCACACTTAAACTGCAGTCCCTCGGGCTCTTTGTCTTCTGAAGTTCGTGTCAATGCGTTTCAGAGCTGGTCACAACTTGTCTGCACCCCTCAGCTGTTCTCTCTGTGACTATGCACCTCCACATCTGTCCAAACAATGACCACACAAAGGATAATGGCAGATATAGAACAACAACACTGTCATGGTACACACAGTCAGCGGGCAGACCATGAATTGCAACACAAACTGGGCCTGCAGGCGTTGTACAAAAAGTGGAATGTAGCATCTAAAAATGCTAATACGCTCTACACCCATGTGCACACTGTGCTCCACCTCTCTCTGTCCATCTCCTGTGCTCTGTCAGAATGGTCAGTCTGGCTGGTTGGGCAGCGTGAGAGAATGAGTGCAGCAGGATGTTGACATGCAGCTGAGTTTATGTATATTTGGACGTTTTAGTCAGAAGAATCCTAAAACAAAGACATAAAACAATATGAGAAAGCTCCAGCTACACATAGTCTCACGCAATATACTTAAACATATGTGTGCTCTGACTTGATGACAAAAGCATCGGACCAGCACAGTGGCCTAAAGCTTTAGGCACAAAAACAACTTGATAAGAGTTATGGAAAGAATGCAGCTTGGCTTCAAATCAGTGCTTGGGTTATGGAATGATCATGACCATAGTCAAAAGAAACAACTGTAGGTTGGAAACAGGAAGCAAACAACTGTGTCCCAGCCTAATGCACCACAGTCATATTTTCTATGACCACAAGCAAATGTTTGGCTGAATTGTTGCAGTGTCAGACTGACTTTTTTGTGTCAGGCCACTCACCAACAGTAAAGTGCTTGTGTTGGAGGGAAAGGTAAAGTAACCAAAGCAAAAGCAAAGTAGCTTTTTTGTATCTATTATACCACAAATCAAGCAATTTCCTATAACCCCACATGTGCTAAATAGAAGTGTTGTTTGTACAGAGCTGCTGGCATGGTTTCGTATTTTAAAGTTTCTTTTTAAATTCCAAGATATTCCAGCTTTTGTCTTATCTACATTGCTTTGGTCCAAATCATGAGCTGCCATAGGTTGTACAACTCCTAGCTCAACACTTATTTTGTAGGTTAATCATAAAATGAGCCTAAAAGTCAATAATAATTGTTCATTACATTAAAAAAGTCCACCCTTACACAGGTATAGTAGTTAGAATATAGCAGGAGGTGAGTATGTAAACTAATAGATTTGACTATCTAACTAGGGGATTTACTCAAACAGGAGGCTGTAATAAACCAGAATTATTGTATCCTCTAAACAATAGGATCCAGACACAGAGGAGAAAAAGCTGATGGTGGCTGATGCTGTTCCCCCATCATCAAACAACACACAGTGAAGCCTTTGAGGCTAGTGTTGTAAATCAGTCTCTTTGAACTGCTCTCTGATAACCAACCAGCACTCAACAATTCCATATACCATCCACACACACACACACACACACACACACACACACACACACACAACATGCTAATGTGTCAGTCAAATGCAAATAGCAGTTGCAATCACATCAATCAATACACAGTGGAAAGCGTTACACATAGTGAATCAGAGGAAACAGATCATAAAACCTCCTAATCACAAAAAACAGAATCACACACGCCACAGCACAAACTTTCCCTTTTCATGTACAGGGTGTGTACAGGGTTGTTTTTTCAAAACACATTATACTGTTTAGACGCACATCCATGTATTATGTAATACCGTAATACGTCTAAGGTACTGTCTAAAATGCAAACAGACATAAATCAGTAGTTACACAGGCACCATCTCTCTCTCTCTCTCTCTCTCACACACACACACACACACACACACACACACTGAGTTGAAATAAAATGTGGACATATTTCTGCTCATTCTTCACTGTGTGTCCGTGGACTTGGCCCTAAGGCTTTTCCATCTGGAGCCACTCAGTAAATAAGTCTGAAACACGAACAGAGAAAATAAAACCTGAGCAGGCCATCAAACATACCTGAACAAGACTCAGCTCACAGGCTGCCATGAGGGTTTGGGTACTGATGTTGCCAGAGGAAAACCTTGCGAAATTTAAACTTGTCGCTGAAGAATCCCACGCTCCTTTCTGGGTAGATAAAAATCTACGATACTTGCTGATGAAGCCTGTACTAAAAGGACAGTTTAAGTCGACACACATTTTGGTGCCAAAGAGCAGCAGGTCCTTGGAATGAGCATTTGGCCCTAAAAATATTCAGCAGAGGACATAAAGGCCTTGTTTTCAGCATCCCCTATGATGCTGAAAACATGTCTGTTGTTGAGTGGAGCTATGTTTAATGGCTTCCCTCGATCCAGCAAATGTTTGAGATTACACAGACATGCATCTGCACAGTGTCAGAGCAGAGCGGAGACAACAGGAATAAATCTCACAGGAGCAGAGTGAGAGCGACAGAGAGCCATTCCCTTTGAGCTCAAAGCAAAGTGTGTTTTTTTTCTGAAAGCTCGCTGGAATGCCTCCAGCAGCGTACAATCAAAGTGACAGTGCTACAAAAAAACTGACAACGTCTGTCCTTAAGCCTTTATTCTGTGGTGGAGGAGTATGCTTCAGAATACTGACTACACTACACGTCCTTAGCGTCCCAGCAAGCAAGACGCCGTTGGTGTTTGAATACAGAGAGTGAGTGTAGAGGTCAGTGCTCACGCTCCTCATCCTGAGCAGAAAATACATCTGTTAGTACAGATATTTAAGTGATTCTCCCATCGTGACTGTGCTTCGGCAGCTTTGCAGTTTGTCAGTATGGAGCCAAGATAAATGGAAATCATAATGACAAAGTAATAGGAGGACGCTCTTTTCTAGCAGTTTGACTTGAGAAAGATTCCAGCTGCTCTATATGTGCACATAAATGAAGGAAATTACTTAATCGAGGTACATGTGGTCATCTATTCTTAGTCTGCCTTTTGTCCAATGCATGCTGGGACACTGCGGTACTGTGGCAAATTCTATAAAAGGTAACTTTCCACTCATATTCCTCATATTTAACAGGCACGAGCTAATGGGGGAGTCTTTGGGGGCTCAAGCCCCTGACCTGATCCCATATTAATCAAAGGTGCCTTTACAACTACTATATCATATTTAACATTTTTAATATTTACATGTATTTATCCCATTCTCGTCATACAGTAGTTGTTGGTATTTAGCATAAGGAAACATTTAAGGTCATGTGATCTTCACAGAAACTGTGCATGTGGGTTTTAGGAGGACATTTTTTCTTAAGGACAGTTTGTGAGTGAGGCCCAAGCATAAACGTGAGGTGATCTCTGAATGGAGGTTTTAAATTCGCCTAGACCAAAGATGGAGCCCAGTGACTGCCCACACCAGTACCACCGGGAAACACATCAAGCCACACTGTAAATCACTCTGAAGTTGTCTGCTGCTGTGGAGGAAAAACATTAATGGCAAGAAAAGTTCAATGCAACTTCTTACAGTCTATCTTTGCTGCATTAATGGGAGAAGAAATCTGTCATACAGCCAAGAAACATGGGCGCAGGAGGATGAGTTCAGATGCACAGTGGTCGCTGGAATGTCCCCGGTTTAAGTCCGGCTGAGGACCTTTATTTCACGTTTTTTTACTCAGAAAAAATTTTTTTAACAAATGCAGAAAAAGGACAACAGACCAAAACGTGATTGTATGTATTATTTTACACTTACTGTATGTACATATACCGCAAAGGACGCAGCTTTGCCCAGACACAGAGCGAACAACATGATAACTGGGAACTTTGCGTTCTCTGTTCAGTCAGCAGAGATTTTGATTGATGCTATAATTGATTGCCTTTCCACCCCCACAGAGAATAAACAGTGCATGATGACAGACACCCGGCTCAAACATTATCATCCACTTCCAGAGCCGCTTAGCTTCTTGATGAGAGTTATGCAAATGAGCTCAGAGGAGTCAAAGTTGTTTTGATGAGAAGAGATTTGCCACCTTGGCTGCATCGCTTCTGTTTTTTATTGTAAGATTGACAAGTGTCTCAGCAGTGCAGCGTGCAGCCAAAGATAAATCTACACCAGTCAAAGACTGGGGGTGTCGACTGTGGAGGTAGCAATAATTGCTAAGGGAGTTGACGTGATAATTATCAGACTTATGTCCAAAATAGACACCTTTGTTTTTAACTTCATATTTTCAGAAACCAGAGAAAAGAAAAGAAAAGCCGTGTGAGAAAAACTGACAAATGGTTTGAAGTTCACAGTATTTTCCCAACATGTAAAGTGGAAAATCACATTTGGACATTAGTTAGCCTTGAAATACTTAAAGAGGTCGTATTATGCATAATTTCTGGGGCTCTACTGAAATACATTTGGATGGGTTACAAGTCCCCAAACTGCTTATTTTTCTGATAATGAGACTTTTTGCAGGAGCTCTTTTACCCTGGTGTCTCTGAGATAACCGGTCTGATGACGTTCTGTGTTCATAGGAGTGTCGGAAGGATCCAGAAAAAGTGGACTCAAACTCTGGCATCCATCTGACAATGACCATTTTCGATTCCTGGTTTTTGTCGTCTCACCACATACAGTGCCTTCATTCCTTACACTTGTCTCCCAGAGGACAGATTTTTTGCTTCACGCCAGGGAATGCTTTAAGTTCCCTGTTCAGCTGTCTCATATGAAAATGCTTGTCTCAAACTCTATTACCATCTAGATTTATGGCAGTTTCCATAGTCATAATGGCCCCCATCTATCTTTGCACTCGGCAAAGACAGGCTAACAGTGCCCATCTGGGATGGGTCTATCAGCTGGCGAGGTAATGCATTCAGATTTCTGTATTTTACTCCACTGTTGTGACCTCATTCTGAAAATGTAGTTGTAAATACAGAGAGGTGTCACATGCCTCCAGCTCCTATTTGGCATGAAGACACTGAAGTGATCATTTGTTTTGTGAGGATACTGTAAAGTAGTAGTGCAGGCAAAATGAGAGAGAGAACCAGTTACTAAAGTCAACATAGATTAGAGGAAACGCAGAGACGGCCCCAATAAAGATCGAACAACACTCATCATTAGTTTCTGGCAAATCTTTATAGTCTGTGCCACGGCGGAATGATTCGTCACAGCAAACTGACCCAAATGAAATGCTGATTCAGCTTAGTCTTCACCACAGTGTGAGACCAAACCCAAGTCACCGGAATGTGGAAATCGTGCAGCATGGTGAAAGCTCCCTGGCTCAAAGCTTCTTGACTGTCCACGTTCAAAAGAATGATCTGCAGAGAGGAAGTCAATGTGTCCAAAGAATAAAAGTGAATATTAAAACAATAGTAATTAGCAAAGTAAAGATTTATTTATTTATGATGATAGATTATAAACATAAAGTGGCAGATCATTACTGTGTGTTTGTTTCATGCACATGGAAAAATCACCATGTGGAAAAAGAGAATTAGGCTGAATGGAAACACACTCATTAGTGCTGTGTGTGTAGATGTGTGTGTATTGTGTGATTCCCCAGGGTTTGTTACTAACCATCGCACACATGGATATACTTCATAAACACACACACACACACACACATATTTTGTCCCATGTTGCAGCTGTGTCTACACGGGCATTTTGAGCCACACTCTCTCTGGTCAATAATTACATTATGAATTATGTTGATCAAAAGTCTGAAACAAATACAGTGATTAGAGACTTGTAAACTCTCTTTGCTATGTTACTACTGTGCTTTGTTATTAGACATAAAAAATGTTGGGTTTAAAGCACTTCGGACACTGTAGCAGACAGCAATAGATGCTATGTGTCAAAGTCAAAAGAAACATCGGGGGTGCTCAACTCTGGTCCTTGAGAACCACTGACAGAGATGAGCAAAACACAGTGAGGAAATCGAGTGTCAGACTGGGATGCAGAAGGACGCAGGTTTAAAATCCTGTCTGTTTATACCCCACTAGGTGTGTCCCTGAGACTCCCAGACTCCCTGTAAGTCGATTTGGATAAAAGTGTCTGCCCAGCAAAGAAAAGTCTACAAACAATATCACATTAACGATTCCTGCCTTCAGCTTTACAATGCATTAATTATCCTCTCATCATTTATTTACTTGTAAAGCACCATAGAGGGTGTCAACGCAACCTGTAATAAAACCTGATTCAAACTACTTCAGGAGACAAATAATGTCCTTGAAGATTTGTATTTGTAGTTTTATGTCCATAATAGTCTAAATTCTGTTTTACAGGATTCTTCTCTGTGGTGCAAGAACATTTCCTCATTTGAAAGACTGAACTTACAGAGACCATCAGCCAGATCATCGTCAGAGTGAAAATGAGTTTCCAGCACATGTCCAGTATGTAACTCAAATGTTTCTAGCAATCACGCATTCTTACATCAAACTTCTAGCCTGACCTTATTAATGCTGGATGAGACTGAAAGAGGGCCTATGGGGGGTGGGTGCTTTTCTCAGATACCAGAAGCTCCAAGATGATCAGTTCACCTTTGCTCATTCAAACAGACACAGCTGCATGGTGATCTATTCAAAGAGACTTCTGTGAGCCACTGTTGGTGATCTGTAGGATCTGCAACTTTAAAATATTAGATAGACATGTACCAAAGTTGCAGACTTTTTGGCCAGGGGGAGGCTACATATTGCTGCAGAGTTGTTGAACTGAACAAATTGCATCACATCCGAAAGCTCAGCTGGTGAGGATTTGCAAAAGAAATGGTGATGTTGTTGGAGATTTTAGGATTAATGTAGACCTAGTTCCACTGCAGCTACACTTCTTTCTTCTTGGATGTTGACAGAATATCAGTAACGCAATGCTGTTATTGAATAAACTAATAATTGCACTGCACTGTTATGGTCTATCTTATATCTACTGTCTTCAGCTGCATAGAAATATCAGCGGTATAGGCAGAAATAACAAGACACCAAGCAAGAACAAAGAGGAGTTAAAGTCTTTAGGTATGATGTATTAAATGCTTTGATAGATATCCTGCTGCATGAACACAAAACCAACATGTAGGCTCTTTAAAAACCTAAACTCATGAACTCATTTAGGCTTTTATTTAAAAAACAATGTAAAAAACTAAGTAGACATCGTAAAGACTAAGGAAACAAAAGGCAGGGGATGTTCCAGAGAAGCCACTAAAAGGGAGGGAACCAGACAACATCAGAACAGCTGTACGAGAGATAATGAAAGTAATTAAGTCTATTTAGGTTAGGGAAAAGTGTTTCAGCACTCTTTATATGGGTCAAAAACCCTGTCCGCTAAGCCCCCCTTGTTATTCAAGCCTAGTAATGTCCCTGTTCTTTAGTACTAACTTCCTGATTCTTTTTATGAATATAACTAGTATAAATAATTTCATTAACTCATTTTAACTGTAATACATATTTAAATGTGGGAGTTGGCTGTTCTTTCAGTGTAAACAGGATTGTACATGGATGGATCCTACAAATCCCACAATGCAACTCACAAACATCATTTGTTTCCCGGCTAACTGATCTCCTGTCTTTTACACATGAAACAGACAACACAGGGGTATCTGTTCAATCGAGGATAATGTGAGTAAATGATGTCACCTCCTCATGACTGAGTGAACTGATCACATTTTTTAAACTGAGGCAGTTTCTGATAATCCTTATATAGTTTTAATTAAATATGATCCCTTTGCATATTAATTATCCCCATGGCCATGAATAACAATTGTTGAGTATGCCCACTAAAACAAAAAAATATATATATATATACTGGTTTGGTTTGTCTGTATCAATATGATGCTTTTTGAAAGCGTGACAGCGTTCTGAGGCTGGATCATTAAATTAGTTCAATCATTGCAAATGTCAGTTTCACTTACTGAGATTTTACACAGTGTCGCTGAAACCAAATGTTTCAGGTACTTTTTTTTCTGGTGTAATTTCTGTGTGGGTTTTTATAACCACACTGAACTTTACAGATACGTTTCTAATATCTACCTCAAACATAAAAGTTTAATTAATATTGATCATTGCAGTGTGAGTAAATACACACAGCGCATTTTTGCATTTTTTTTTTATTATTTCTAATATTATTATATATATATATATATAGAGATTTTTTTATTGTAGGAATTGGTGGAGACTAAAACAGTCAGAGACCTAGCTAAACCAGAACTACAGCCCCAAATATTGAAAAAATACAGAGGTGCAGTTGCATTTCCACAAAATAGAATATGGTAATATGGTCATAATATCAAATCAGCAAAAATGTGCTTTGTTCTAAATACATTCAATTCATAGCATATTAAGGTTGATAACTTTATTATCTAAGTATCATTTTACTCTGTGAAAGTAAAAGTCTATTAAGCTTTTAAAATAATAATGATTACTTACTTACCTAAAATTATTTTGTAAGATGTTGCTTTATTGAGAAAGTTCCACACTAGTTACAGAGAGAATAAATCACTGCAGTCACATTTCAGTGGCATTTTATTAAGTGAAAATATACACCCACGGGCTCTATTCCCCCAGTGGGCTCCTGTCCTCTATGTCTGCTTTGCTAACTGGATTAGAGATGGTGCCGCAGTGTGCTGATAAATAGCCAGCAGTAGGTGTTAGGTAACGTGCTGGCGGAGAGTGGGTCCTGGTTATTCATCATCACCATTAGGGGAGGTCTGCTCTGGTTGCTGATGCTCATCTGGGTGGCATTCAGCTGTGGAGGGGTGGTCTGACAGAAACAAACTTGATTAAAGGTTTACCATCTGTTTCTCCACTCATACTTTCTGGAAATGCTCAATGGGGACCAAGTCTTTCATTTTAAACTGAAATGACTTGTACTGAATAACCCTCATTATTTTAAGTTAACTCAAATTAGCACCATGTTGTCTGCACTGTTTATGCTGTAACAAATGTAAATATTGTTAGTGGATACAAGTATGGGGTGTACCCTCTCATATGTTTAAAGTCCCCTTTTGTGGTAGGAGCAGTCCCATCAGCAGACACTTTTCCAAATTGCACCTCTTCTCATACAATAGTAACAAATGGTAACTGGGGAGCCTTTTTTCCCCTAAACTGTTAGAAATGCTGGACAGAAAATGTACAAATAAAGCAATTAGGTTTACATACTCAATAAGATTATAGGTCAAGGTCACTGTGACCTCATGTACGTATCTCACCTGAAAGGTATTTCATTACATCCAGCACATACATTTATTTGAAATTATGGATAACGTTATTAGAAGATAAGTCTGGACACACATCTTTGTAAAGTACAACATTAGTGATAAGCAGGGGGAATTCTAATTTTTTATTACGAGTCCTAAAGGTGGCATTTTGTTGATTAAAATGTTATCTAAAGTTATTCAGAAAAGAATATTGTATCCATTGTCATTTGAATAACATTCGAATAATAATTGACAATGGCTGGTTTTCTCTTCATAATCAGGTGTAAATCTGCCAAGAACCGTGTGACAATAAAAGTGAACTACACTGACTGGTAATCAGTTCTGATTGATATTTCCTGCATGGCACAATGCCTCTAATTCTAACCACATACAGGTAGCCCGAGTGGACATACAGACATATTTTGCAAAGAGACAGTTATATGTGGAGCTGAGGACAAAGGACAGTTACATAAGATTTAGTGTGAGAAAAAGCCTAAAGAGCATGGCTGTAACATCAGATCAGATATATGTGGAATTTATTCATTTTTTGATCATGTGTTTGTATTTGCCTCAGCTGTAAACCCGTACAAAAATAAATTATTCAAGTAGGCTATTAGAAGCCTGTACTTGTCTAAAGCGAAAAACAAGTACACTTAGTACACTATTTTCTCTACATGTAGTATATATATAAAGTACAGTCAGAAGTATACAGAAGGTACAAGTACATTTGGCCTATATTTTGACTTTTAGTTAAGTATACTTGAAGTACACAAACAAGAATACAGAAAAGGTATGTACATCTTTATACCCATACTTAACTCTTTATTTGCTTTAATGGGCAGATCACATACAGGTCCTTCTCAAAAAATTAGCATATTGTGATAAAGTTCATTATTTTCTGTAATTTACTGATAAACATTA
>JAUMHF010000010.1:13263906-13294543 GCA_032359275.1 Microctenopoma steveboyesi | reverse complement strand
AATATATGACAGTCTAATGTTTATCAGTAAATTACAGAAAATAATGAACTTTATCACAATATGCTAATTTTTTGAGACGGACCTGAAGTCATACTAAGTATGTATTGTATAGCAAGACATAATAGACAAGACATGTATAGCAAGACATAAAAGTAGCCACTAAGACCTACAAAACACATACTATATTGCCTTTAATACTGTAAATAAACCAGCTCTTCTCTGTAAATACACCAGCTTTTCAAACCTGCTCCCAGTAGCTGGCACACACTACACCTGTGGTTTACTGAGCGACAGGCCAGTTTACGCGTTGGTTATACATCACTTTCCAGTTCCTATGGAACATTACCATCAGACTTGAAAGTGTCCAGTCATACCTGCATTAAACACTGAATCAGTGCTGTAATAACAACACTAAGTACTATAGAAACTTTGAGTCAAAGATAACACTGTTGTGAATTTGTCCTCAAACAACACTGGCAGCAGCGTTGGGGGCTCAGCTGGCTTAGATGCACATGATGTGTCTGCCGCAGAGTACCTAAAGCTAATGTGTGGCTGGAGCGGAGCGATGGCCAAGTCATTGCTGTCTGTAATTTCCTATTTGTCTGCCTGCCCAACTACTCAGTCCATATATCTACACAAAATGGCCAGGGTGGTTAGAAAGCACAGAAACCAAAACCACTTCACTCTTCAATGTTTAATCAACATGCACAAATAAAAGTTATGTTTTTCAGGCAAAACCTAGTCCCTAGGAAATAGCACGTTCAGGCAGTAACAAAATCTTGGCACGTTTTCCAAGAAATGACTGTATACTGCATACTAACACCAAAGTGACTTAGTGCCCAGCATTCAGCAGCTAAAGAGATCAAACAGAACTGAAGGAGGGCTAAGAACGGACAAAATGTCAACTCCAAACAATAGTCTTGCCCTGTATCTATAAGGCATGCAAACAGGCAACAGTTTGCTGACATGTCAGATACTTAATATTAACCATGCAAGATTATCAGAAGTGGGACAAACTCAGTATTTAATTGTTTGTTGATCACAACAAGTAGGAGTACAACTGTATATTCTTTCTATGTACAGTAAAGTCATTTTAATATGAGGTACATACTTCAAAAACCTGATTCCTGAGAATTTACCTTATTTTCCATATTCAGAAAGGAAATAGGTGGGTACACACAGTGAGACTGCAAATAACAAATATAACAGAAACATATCCTGATGGAACAAAAGTAGCAGCTGAAGAAATAGAAGGACAAACATTTGATTTGCCATCTCCGTGTTTCTTAAATTAGTAGTTGACAAAAATAGATATTTTTCTGTTTCATTACAAAAATTGAAAAGACACAAGTAAGTCCTGTACTGGAAACTTTACTAAAGTGAATCATCACTACAAAAAAAACTCATTATAAAATAAACTCAGATTGGATTTGACTAACTGATACATCATGGATATTTCTGCTGTAGCAGGGTGTAAAAGTAGAGCTTGTTATAACCACTGACCAAAAAAACATATGTATTTGTTTTAAGAATCGGCATCTGCTAAGTAACAAATGAGTATCTATGTCTCTGTGGATTGGGGTAACAGCACAGTGAGCCTCTCAGATGAAATCAGCTTTACTGTGTGCAGAATAACCACTAATATTACACATGTTTCCTGTTTATTGTTAAATATTCTCATGTAACTGTAAAGTACGTTTTACGTTGACCACTGTGATGTGTACAGTGAATCTGTCCAGCTGCACATAAACATGACAGTGTGAGACATGGAGCAGCTTATATAACATCAGTGTTCCCTTCCTGAACTTCAGAGCACATGTCTGGTGTGCACGTCCTTATTATCAGTGATATACAGCAGGTGTGACTGTAAATCTTTATCTCCAAACACTCGGAGACAGTGACGGTCATGGCTGTAATAAGCTATCAAGTTCACCTTCACCTTCCTGCTGGCCTTGATTCTGTTTAATATCTCGCTCATTCACAGATTTATTGAATCATTTCCCTGCTGAGGCGCCGACCAGCTGACACCTCACCTCTGCAGCGGAAATGTGTCCTGGATAGTACTCATTAGCCAGCTGGTCAGGTTCTGTCCTGTTATCCTACAAGCTGACAGGTGCAACGAGGGCGCCGCTTCTTCACCGTAAGTCACGCCTTAGACACTGATTTTTGAAGTGTGAAACACAGGCGAGAAAGTTGAGTCTGTGTCTTCCTGTGTATTGATCTTAAGACATGGATGAAAATCTATATTGTGTAAATAGATCTAAGCCCAGTCTGCCACATTTCGCACATATCTACATGAGATAAATGAAGCGTACAACAGCTTTCCCACATCTGTTCGCTGCATCTTGCTCTGGATCCCTGGTTTTCTGTTTTAAAGTTTATAGTTAGCAAAATATGGCTCAGAATAAGTTGCATCATGAAATGGAAAATTGGGACGATCACAATGGGAACTTAGCTCCGTCGCTATCACCCCCAGAGGGAAAAAGTGACTCATGAGAGAAAGAGAATTGACGAAATGTGAACTAAACGACAAAAATTATGATATGTGCCAACACTTTCCCATCTGCAAATCTCACAAGCTGTATGTCCATCTTTGATCTTACTTTAGTTCCTTGTTTTAGTGGGGAATTGTTGTTCCTGAAGTGATGAGAAGCACATGTCCTTTGCTTACATGTTCCCATTATAAAGTAAAAACTTCCAAGCAGGACCTGCAGGCCTAATCCAAATCTAGCTCAAGAGCAGGGTCATTAATCAAACCGTTGCACCCAAAAGGGTTTTGTCCAGCTAGAGAGAGAGCAAATGTATCCCTCTATAAACAGACATGGCTGTCCACAGTGTTTATATCCAATCAGGGCTTAAAATGGGACCATGTCCCCAGCTGTAGCAGGAGCACATCAGAGTATCATAATGCATGAATGTCTGAAAACACCTTTGTTTTCATCAGTAACCAAAAAAACATGCCACTAGTTTAAATGTGCAGCCACTGGGGGCAGTGGAGGGTGGGGGAGTTTTTGTGAGCAGGTTCCAGGATTTTGGAGATTCTAAACTGAAAGTGAACAACTTCTAGTTCAGCAAAATATTATCAATGAATGTGACCATTACTAAATGATTCAGTGAGTATGGTTTCTCTTCTCTAGCCTGCAGCGATTCCCATCTCAGCCCTGCTTTTCTTTTTTTCGTCTTCCAAGCCATCCTCCAGTTAGCCATCATCTGTCCCCGCCCACTCACACACCTGCTTCACATTTCCTCATCTCCTCTACCTCCACCTGCTCACTGCCAGAAAGTCTTATCAAGCCACATCATGCGTGTCAGCATTTCAGCCCCGCTGTCTTGGCTCCATACACTAATCGTGACATTATCAGACGTTTCTTCTGATAACATGTGCCTTACATGTACTATACATACACATACATTTAGTCTTTTTGGGAGACGCATTTGTCCAGAGCAACTTACACTCAGGGTTCAGGATTTCTCAACCATGTAGACATCAAGGCACAGAGCAGCTCTTAAAGCAGCTCTACACTACTTCCTATCCACTTCCCACATCATTTACAAAGACCTCCGAAGATAAACATCTCTGATCCTATGCGGTGAAAACAAAGCAAAAAGGCCC
Source organism: Microctenopoma steveboyesi (assembly GCA_032359275.1). Taxonomy (NCBI): domain Eukaryota; kingdom Metazoa; phylum Chordata; class Actinopteri; order Anabantiformes; family Anabantidae; genus Microctenopoma; species Microctenopoma steveboyesi. The sequence goes on along the minus strand of JAUMHF010000010.1, from coordinate 13,290,930 downwards.
CTTGAGATATTTCCACTGTTGTTGGCCACATTGCAGAATGAAGAGAGGGCCAGAGGAGAGAAGACAGAGGCCTTATATAGGCAGAACAAACTCATCCTCAGGCTCAGGTAGCCAACAACTCAACAATGCCCATAAGCTTCCTCAGCTGATGAGCTGTTTCTGAAGATAAGAGGAACAATATCATGTTTATTATGTAAGAAGAAATTTGTGTTATCTTGAGAAGGTGAACAGAAACCAAACCATATGGATAAAGGATAGAATAGAAAAAGACACAAAACTCACTGCTCCCCTCAGCCGGACTAGCCAATCAGGACACTCTCAGAAAACCGTGTCAAAAGTTAGGATTTGTTGGTTTTAGCTTTCAAGCTTCATCCCCCTGTCCCTGGATCTGGCTCCGATTCAGCCCACAAGTCCCACGACCTTGTTGCAGCAATGCTGGACTGTGGGATCTGCGCCAACATTTTATCTTGTTCAAGTGGCTGCATGTGTTTATTTTTTATTAGTCTGTGGGCGGCAACATTGACACATGAAAAATCGAGAAGGGGGAGGGGTGGTTTAGAGCGTGAGAGTTGACACGCTCAGTCTGGCCCTCGTTTAATGAAACCGAGCTACATTGGGAGAAACAGTTTGGACATAAATGAAAGGAAAATAAGAACTTGGGCGCTGTTTTGCAAAGACTTGTGGCACTGGGAGAGCTGTCCTCTTAAAGTTTTTTTAGATGCCAGCACCACTTTTCTTTCAGTGTCTCACTCAGAAGGAATAACACTCCGATTGTTCCATTATGTCAATTATAGTAACAGGTCTGCTCAAATAATATACACACAGTCTGGGCACTTAGCTTCACAACAGTCTGAGTATCATATAAACCCAACTTACAAACGTGTCCATGCTTCAACACACACACACACACACACACACACACTGTGGGAAACTGTGTCATGGATAAATGTGGTTGTGGTCTGTCTAAGCCACAGCCCGTGTCCTCCGTCGAGTCTCGTACTCACCCCATAGCAGTGGAAAGAAGTCCTTCTGGCTCTGCTGAGCAACCTCTGCAGCTTCAGCATACACACTCATGCACATCCAATGATGAGGTCTATCAAGGGGGTTTCCTCATCTGGTTTCTGGTTTCCCCTGTGTTTTTACCCGCCTAGGCTCCTTTGACTGGCTTAAGGGTATCCTTTTTTTGGGACAAGAGGGAAGGGATTAGAACAAATGCTCCTCGTGTCTCACGCTAGGGACCATACCAGCCTCCAGTGACACACAACTCTCCACTCTAATCATCCCTCTTTTTCCCTCCCTTCCCTCTTATCCTCCTCCTCCGCTCAAGCTTGAAGACTGTGTATGCCTGTGGGGAAGCTGTCTGTACTGAGACCCTGTCTTTTCTCCCCTGTCTTTCACTTACTCCCTTGACAAGTCATTATGCTTTCAAAGTTAACAGTGCAATGACAGTGCAGATTACAGCAAGTGTGTGCCGGCGTCTGTTTGACCAGCTAGACCACTTCCAGTTATCATTTTCATTATTATTAGTTAGCATTAGAATTTCTAAGGAAATTAAATGAACATGATATGATTTGTTATTGCAGTCGGTAAAGGTGGAGCTCAGTTTGATTACTTCACTAATGAGCTGTTTTAAATTTTAGCTGAATTTCTGAAATGTGTATAAAATTCTGCTCTATAATTCTCTGTCATTAATTAGTTTTCTATGTCTGAATATGTAAAGTAAAAACCTCCACTTGTGTACCCATCTAACCACAGAACACGTCGCTCCATCTGAACTTTCAGTGTTTCCCTACATGTATGATGCTTGATGTAGAAAAGTGTTTTTAAAACATTTGTCACTGTGTGTAAGGGTGTGACAGAGCGTGCCTACATTGTGCTTTTAAGTGGGTGTCTGCAGGTGTTTGTGACTACCTACAGAGATGGGTGGGTACATGCTGTCTTTGTTCTCTATAGATTAAAGCAGCTGAAAAAACCTCCTTTTGCTTCAAAGGTCAGCAAGGATTCAGAGAGGGAACGTTAGGAACAAAACCGGCGACACCTCTGTCAGCTTGGCTCTCTTCAGCATTAGTTTACAGCGCTTTTCCAACATTAACGATGTGATGTCCTATAACTTCAGTGTGATATTATGTTGCTAAATTTGAAGTTATGCCACAATGTCAGAACAGCTATTCCAACTCTTATACAACCCATGCAAGCATATTTTGAAGAAATGAGGCCTACATTTTCATTATCATTCAACCCTGGTTTGGCTACCTGATAAAAACAACATGTGTTGACTTCACATCAGTAGTTTATTAGCTTTTCTGGACCTTTCGCGGTTAAAGTTATGAATACATGTCAAAAGGTTAGATTCTAGTCTTGGTTTTGATACGGAAAAGGATTAGGGCCACAATGAACATTTGATTTGAGTCAGAATTCTGAGATTAAAGTAAAGAATTCTGACCTTTTTCTCAGAATTCTGACTCAAATAAAATTTTCATGAGATTAAAGTCAGAACTCAAATCAAATGTTCAAGGTGGCCCTAATCCTCTTTCGTATTTTGACCATGACCATGAGCAGAGTTCATCTCTAAAGAGCATTATGAAGTTTAGCATATACAATTAATATAAACATCTATTCTGTGTATGATTAATCATGCAATACTTGTGTATACTAGTGTTTCCTTTGTCTGTCAATAACTTACTGTGTTTTTACATTTTCCTGTATTTGTTTTATGTAATCTTCTATGTATTCTCTGAACTCTTTTATATTTGTCACCTGTTAATTAAAAAAACGACTTTTTCTGTAAATATGCTTAGTATAGATTTATTTGTTTCTGTTCTGTACAAAAACATCATCCATTAATCAGCACTAAAGGCAATGTGCCTGTGACAGTGAACAACTTCATCCCTGTAGCATGCACAGCATCTCCGCTGACATCACTTCCCGTTAAGGGATTTGGCGTGCTCGGAGAAGCTCAGCCAGTCCAAACACCAGAGTTTACTCTGAGATACAAAGCACAGTGTGAGACCGTGATATCAGTGGACTGGGATGTAGCAGACTGTGCCAAGAGGGCCGACCACAAGAGATTAGATTCACATGAAGCTACAAAATTTGGAATGTAAGAGGAAATGAGACAAACTGGCATAAAATAAAAAATAGTAATTGAAACAACCCCATAAATGGCTATCAGACACGTAAGGAGAATTAATGAGAAGTAACTCTATCTGGCTTGGTTAATAAGAAACTTTAAATATTATTGAAGGAAAACAAAAATACATGATATGTATTTGTCTTATAATAAAAACATTGCAAACTTGCAAACATGCAAACGTTATGCATTGAAACCTTTGAGTTCAGGTTTGCAGTGGAAACTCAACAGACTTTTGATGTCAACATTTAATAAAGAGGTGAAAACGTTTAGCTTGTTGCACAGGTAATCCATGAAGGCACCGTTAATGCTGAGGAATGCATGCTGTATATGTTTTGGAGCATCCAGACCACGGGGAAGGCGAAGCTTGTTTCAGCAACATGATGCCAGACGACATTCTGCACGTCTTACAACAGCATGGCTCTGTAGTAAAATGTGCTAAACAGCAGTCTACACCAGCCATCTATTAAAACAAACTACTATTTTCATGTTGATGTGCTTGTGTGTTTCTTTCCTTTATTTTTGGAAACAGGGTCGAAAAGTAAAAGAAGGAACACTTCTGTTCGTGTCTTTCCATCTCTGTAAACAGAACCCCTGGCCTCTGTCCTTTCCATATACCTGCTTTGTTCTGTTGTTTTGATATGTGAATATACAATCAGTGGAGCGCACAGAAAAAAAGCTCCATTCTTCCACAATTTATCTTATATCTAATTAGATTTTTCCCCCTGTTTTCCATCTCTACCCGGCTCATTTCCATTTCATAGAGAAAAAGGCTGACCCATACGGATCTCTCTCTGCCTGCTTAGCATTTGAATTGAACATCAGTGCTCTGCTTCTGCAAATACTCTGCTGGGCTCAAGCTGCTTTCTGTCTGAATTTCCTGCTAATGTTTCCTTCCTGAAATCATAGATTTCGGGTTGCTCTCCTTTATACTTTCTTATTTTAATCTCCATTTCTCTATGTAGATGTTGATTTTCATAATTTTCCAATTATTTGAAACTCCTCATATTAAAGCTGCATTAATAAAATATTTGGCCACTTGAGGCAGCAGAGCCAAGTGAGAATAACAATTACTCACAGTCAATTCACTACAGTGTTTTCCCAAATACCACAAACATTTACCATCAACAGACAACCAACGGCATGAGCATTTGATTGAATAAAAAAGAAAATTTGGTTGACCATTGTAAGAGACATCTTGTATTAGGACACTAGTACAGTAAAATGTGAAATATTTTCCCCATTATGGCTCTGTGAGTCAGACTAAGTAAGTAAGTAGTAAAATAAGTAATTAAAACTAATAAAATCTAAACTAATACACCAATCACAGGGTCAGTGATTGGTGTATTAGGGGCGGACAACGTCCCTGGGAGAGAGGTTAGTGAACAGTCTGACGGGAGACTGCTTCCTGCCCGTCTTTCCGTGTTTATACAGAGGATGGTTGTCATAATCCACCTAATTGAAAACAAAAACAAATATTGGTTTTGTGGAACAAACCTAACCTGGAGAGGTCCTGCAGCTTCCCGTAGCTGGATCAAACCTGCACAGCATCCTGGAATGATTTTGGTTCTGACTTTAAAGTTAAAGAACTGCTTCAGATCGTTGAGGTCATTCCAGAGCATCCGTTATGGTTTCAGGTTTATCTTTTTTTTTTTTTTTTCCAAATTAGGCTCTGCATTGTGCAAGATACATATCCATCTCCTTTAAAAGACACCCACTGATCCACTGGAAGACACAATGTAAACAGTGCATACTTATGTGTGTGTGGACATGCACAATGAGGAAGCGAATATCAATAATGATGTAATGTCAACACTGTCTGGAATATGTGTATATGCTGTTTCTTTTGTCCAACAATAGGTTTGTTATTAATAACTTAAATATTTATCTGTGTTTTTGCATTTCCCTGTAATCGTTAGAAGGCTGCGCTATGCACCCAGCCTCATAATGAAACACTAAAAAATTGGCTCAGTGGCAGTTAACTGAAGCAGCTGAGACTTTAACAATACTGCCATCAGGTGGAAGCATTAAGTAACACATTTTTGGCTCGAGGTCAGAACAGCTCCAGGACCTGGGATATACTGTATCATTCTAGAATCTAGATGATAGGAGCCTGTTAAAGCTAAAGTGTAGTGACCTACCTATTCAAATGATTGTTTGTAGCAGCCAATAAAAAAAACAAATACATAATCAGAAGTAAGGACGTTCAGTCATCAGCTGTGTGCCTTTGTTTGAAGAACAAAATGTGCAATTATTGGATAGAGAAGACAGGTGGTTTGAGAGAGGCGTAAGGGACGCTTTACATGCAAATCAGCAAACCCTCACTTAACAGAGGTGGGCGTCTCAGACACAACTTATCTGCCCGTTCATCCATCCCCAGGAAACTCACGTCCACCAAGTTGGCCACCCTTAAAGACCTACTTAATGGCGCCTTTGTTCCACTTAATGAGAAGTGTGAGGTGAAACCTACCTGGAGGATAAAGTTGTCACACATCAACAAACTTCCCTCAGATCGACAAAGTTCCGTGTCCAGTTACCGTGACTCAGACTTCACGTGGATGACAGAAGCTTCACAGACACGTAGGGAACTTGATATAACAGCCGGTAGTCACAGAACATAAGCAGCCATCTGTCTTCTACTCTACATCATCATCTACTCCTTTTTTGGAGTAGATGTAGTCACTAGTTATCTCTGAGGTGATAGTTTAAGACACTATATAAAACAATATAAATAATAAATAAACAAATTGTCCAAATGCTTGGTCAATGACTTTTTATTCTACTGCAACAACAGTTAATGAAGTTGATAGAAAGACTCTTCAGTAGCTCGCGATTGCACGGCCGACAGCACACTGCATTGAAGCTGCAGTCAGACAGGCTGAGCAGTCCTCTTCTTTGCTCTGCAAACTGCTCCAGAGTTCCTCGTAGCTTTGGGCTTCAGAATGGGATGATGGGTTACGTTCTTGGCGCTGCACTGACGACTAGGCGGGCAACAAACAGGCAGATACGCAGACGGCAGGAGAGCAAGTTAAGACGTGCACACATTTAATATTGGCAACTGCTAAGAAAAAGGTTGGGTCTCACCTGCTCAGCCTGTGTGTGGCTTTCAGAGGGCAGGATTTGCGCTTGTGCCGCAGGCTGCCGCAGTTGAAGCAGCCTTCTTTTCCTTCGCTGTGGCCACAAGGGTGATCTGGGAGAGTGCATCGCCCGCATGACTGGCAGTGTCTCCACGCTTGGAGGGAAATTTAAAGGGAGATTTAAGCAGTGTTCGCTGTTTGTCTGATGTGATTATGTTTGAATGTACATACATGGCTTCACACATTTCTCACACTTGGAGCAGTGCTTCCACTCACGACCGTCCTGGAGACACGCAGAGAAAAGAAGATTTTATACTATTTAGCTCTTTTTGAGTGAGAAACATAAATGCTACGTAAAATTTCAGGGATCGTACCTTGGATGGGCAGATGTTGCATTTAGGACAGTGCTTGTTGAGGGACCAAACATATCTCTCACACACAGAGCAAAATCTAAAGGGAGGATGAAAAAAATCAGCTGCCGACACAGCTGTGAGATACTGTGGATGTACACTGATCACTGCATTGATGATGTCCATATAGTACCTGTAGCCCTCGTCTTTAGGCAGGACAACGTCCCTGGGAGAGAGGTTAGTGAACAGTCTGACGGGAGACTGCTTCCTGCCCGTCTTTCCGTGTTTATACAGAGGATGGTTGTCATAATCCACCTAATTGAAAACAAAAGCAAATATTGGTTTTGTGGACTAAACCTAACCTGGAGAGGAGCCTCCAAACAAAGCCCAGCCTGCTGCTGCCGCCGTTCTGCTTTATCATCAAACAAGAGAACAGTACACATCAGGCAATCATCAGCTAGCCACGAGTCGCGGAAAAGTTATCCACAGGCTGAATCAGGTTCAATTAACACATACCTGGTAGTCCAGCATGGAAAGTGAGGGCAGACACTCCAGAATGCGAGGCTCAAAGAAATACGGGAAGATCCACATCATGGGCATGTCAGCGTCCCTGCGGTCTACACACAAACCAACACGTGTTAGTAGCCCTACTACAGTCTCATCACCTTGTTGTATAGGAGGTTTGAATGGGCCCTTTTTAAACAGATATTGTTAAATTGGCAATTGGTGGTGTTATGTTTGCCAGCTTGCTATTTTTTAACACAGAGACAATCTCTCAAGCCTGCAACAACGATGACACACAGCATGACCAGAGACTGACCAGAGCTCTGCAGCTTCCTCCACATCTGTGAGATCTGAGAGAAACTGTTGGCCAGAGGTTTCACCAAACCCCCAAACGGAGGGTCCGCCACCATCACCACCCTCTCTTTGTCAGAGTCTGTCAGGAAGGCGTGCAGGACAGCGCTGGAGGCCTGACAAGACACAAAGGTTCATTATGCGCTGTCTCAACCTAATCCAGTCAGATGACAACCAAACTCCTACCTCCCCGCCGAAGAGGTGATGGTTGAACATGTTGTAGTGGCAGAACTCGTCCTGACTGTAGAACTGAGCGTATCTGAAACGGAAGCACACGTTCGTTTCTCCTGTCCAATAACCACAGGCTGAAAAGCAAATGCAAGTTCTAACTTATCAACTGTGCACACACACACCCACAAACACACACAATTAGTTAATCAAAACTGTGTATCCCGGTAACGACAAGGTGTCTGAGCGAGCTGCAGGCTGCAGCTTGTAGCAGGGAAACACTCCCTCTCTGCACATTCTTTACTGAAACAGTCGAGAGAGACACACGAACAAAACCAGGTAAGAACAATTTCAACAAATAAACCTAATTATCATGTTAACAAAGATTATTAGTTCTGTGTTTAACTATGCTACTACTCTTACAGCATGTAGACGTCCAAAGGTCATTTTAGAGTAAACAAGGAACTGTGACTGGAACAAAAACTACACATAGTAAATATGCAAATATATCTCAAGGCTTGTTCTGAAGTCCTAACGCTCAGAAGAAGCTGCATAAAAGAACAGAGAAAAATCTCTCTGGTAGACATTTAATGTTTGCTCCTTGTCGTGTTCGGCTCTCAGAAATGGCAGATAAGGACTCTTTCTCCACTGGTAGTGGACAGTCTTTGCTCGGTGGGTCTGCTGCGCCACCTGCAGGGGCCTGTGGTGTCCGGCAGGACGCACTGAGCTTCACTCTGCTGGACTCCAGCAGTGACAGGGTTGTTCAGCCGTTCCCACGGTCACCAAAGCTACAGAGGAAGGTAGACAAAGCTGCACAGCCCTCTCAGGTAAGCACGGAGCAATCTGAAAGCTCAGTGATGACTTCTGCTATAAGGATGGTGTGATAAAAACATGTGGTCTGTTGACTTGGCTGTAACCTAAACTACAGGAACAGCTGTCCAGATGTTTAGAGGAGCTGCAGACTGAAAGATCCAAGACTGAGGCCCATATTCAGTCCCTGAAGAAACGCAAAGCAGATCTCTCAGTAAGTATGGAGGACTGAAACTAGGCTGGTGACATAGAAAATGCTTTGGTGCCTGTTGAACATCTGTCCTCGTGCTCCGTGTTCCTGTAGAGGACGACAGAGATGATGAAGCAGCAGGTTCACGAGTGCTTTGAGAACATGCGGGCCGTCCTGAAGCAGGACGAGCAGGCCATCCTGGACTCTCTAGAGCTGGACCTCAAACGCACCAGAACCAGGCTGGACCAGGTTCTGAAGAACTGGAAACAACACCAGGACCAGGTCGGCAAGAGCATCAGCAGCACCCAGACAGCTCTGAGCAGCAGTAGCTGTGCAGCAGAGGACAGGAAGGTGTGATGATGTGAATTCACACACACTGACTGATAGTGTTTTAATGCTGGTTTAATCAATGTTTGTGTCTCTTTTCAAGGGTCATGCTGAGAGTCTGAGGTAAAACTATTTCAGAACAATTTTTCTGTTTAGTCTCCTACAAATTTGTTGGACACCTCTCTGTCTGACCAACATCTCTGATCACTGCTCCAGTCCTAAGAAGCCAGATGCCTCCGAAAAGGAAATCCGGCTGAACGAAGAGAGATTTGAGAGGCTTCTTAAAACTTTATCCTCCATCTTCAAAAACCTGAAAGCCCAGCTGCAGAGGAAGACTCTACTGTTAGGTGGCTGAGGGGATTATTTCTCACATTTGCAACTGCACCATGGTGACTCAACAGGACGGGCACTAAAGATTCTCTCTCTCATTTCAGATTCCTCCGGTGTTGTGATTGACAAGCACACCTGCCACAGTCAGATCATGGTGACACCAGCGGGGCGGGCCATGTTCTTTTCAGCTACTGCGTGTGCAGCTCCGGAGCATCCTCTCCAGTTTGATAAGGTGTGCTGCGCTCTGGGCTCGTTGCCTGTTAAAGCCGGTCATAGCTACTGGGAAGTGGACGTACGCTGCAGCTCCGCCTGGGCTGTGGGCGTGGCCTATGCCAGCCTGCACAGAAAGGGTCGGGACAAAGGTGCCAAACTGGGGCGTAACAGGAACTCGTGGTGCGTAGAGCTGCGGAACAGGAACCTGTGTGCCTGGCACAACGACCGGCATGTGGCGTGTCATGGTGTTGGGCAGAGTCCTCTTGAAAGAGTAGGAGTATGGGTGAATTACAGTAAGGGCCAGCTTATTTTCTATGATGCAGACACCATGGTTGTCCTGCAGAAGTTCTCAGCAGCAATGACATCAGTCTTCGACAGGGCTCATCACCAGTTCACTGAACCTTTGTACCCGGCCATATGTTTTCTGAAACCATCGGAGAACCAGATGTGGCCAAACCACTTGGAGCTCTGTGACCTCAGTAGCCCGTGAGCCTGCAGCCAATCTCCTGAGAAACTGATGGAGTCAACCTGATGTCTTTGTTGGTGACAAAGTGTGTCTTTTGTAGGGGTTCTCCAAATCCACGGTTTGGTTCACGCCCCATTTTTTTTTTTAGCACGTTTCATTTTTTTTTTCGGTTGACATTGTTAACATGTTGATCATCTAATATGTGGGGTGGCAGCTACTCTGTACTAGCACAGACAGAGACAAAGCAGCTGTCCAAACCACAATTCCCCCAAGGGGATCAATAAAGTATTCATTATTACTATTAAACTAAATTATACAGTTATACAGCTAGCCAGCTGCTAACAGACCGCTCACGCTATGCCTTCTCAACTGTGACACCCTCCAAAAAAGAAAGTGACAGATTCTTTTATGACAGAAGGATGTTGATTGTATATATAGCATGAATGCAACATACCAATTAGACAAGCTAACCTGAAGTCAATGTCCAGCAGCATACTCTTCATTGGTTCATGTTTCTGCTCCAGGTTTCGCAACTTGATCAATTCCTGGAGTCTATTAAAAGAATTAATCGAAAATCATTACTGTAAAATCTTATTATTATCAAACTTTTTTGTATCTTGTGCCATAAGACAAATAAAATTCTATAATAAAATTAGAATATTGTGCATTTTCTGATGTTAGATGTTGTTCTAATGTTCTTCCAGAACCCCTCAACTCACAATCAGACAATTCCAGAACTGATATTTAGGTTTTGAAGTTTCAATAGAGTGCTGTCACACTGCACTGTACAGTACACTGTCAGTTTAGTTCTTCTAGACCAAAACCAGAATTCTTGTCCATTCATGTTCCACCCACTTATTACAAACCTAGAATTATAAGGTTGTGGACGGACGGTTTACTTATTCATTTCACAGTGCGATAATGTCACAGCATGTGCTACGTGCACTACGTGCATGTGGGAAGGTAGACCTAAATAAAAAAACACCATGTATAACGATAGACAGATGTTCAAAAGCTGTGTATGCTAGCTTTTAAACAAAATAACAGACGTCTACAGCTACACAAAACAAACAGGAGTGGCATGATAGCTCAGTGGGTAGAGCAGTCATCTTGCAACCCAAGGGTCAGTTATATTTATTATTATTATTTACAACAATTATTATTATTACCCTTACAGTTTGTCTGGCAGAAAGTAAATCTTGCCATTAGTCAGAACTTATTTCAAGTTCTTACTCTTTACTTTTCTACTTCCCCCAAGATTGCCTCTGGAATGACCATCACAGACAGACACTTGTTTTTTACACATAGTTCACAATAAAGCCATAGACAGGAAACTGCTTATAAGGATCCCACAGCCACCTGAATGTTTTTCTAAGTTTGGTGAATTGACTATTTAAGAAAGCTAAGGTATCCATCTCACCTCGGTGTACCCACACACAGCACCTTCCTGTATCCTAAAGCAGCTAAGGTGTCTAGCAGAAAGTGCGAGCTGCGGTCAGTGAACAGGTACTGGGCGTTGCTCTTCTTGTTGTCCAGAGGACGCAGCAGCACACTGGGCCTCCTCAGCTGAGCCGCAGTGACGCCGGTACATGTGTGAGAAGAGTGGGCATCCTGTTCTCCGGACAGGAGCAGAATCTGACAAGTCTGACAGAATTTCTTCTTATCCAGTGGGAGGGAGGCAAATGTTCTGAACCTGGGGGTTCAACAGCCAAGAAGAATATACTGATGTTTTATATGAAGAATTTGAATATAGTCATATGGCATTACACGGTCATGTTGCTCTATGAAAACATACAGGTTCTTCTTTTGTAGAGGTCGGGGTAGCTGACAGTAAATTTACTACCCAAGTGTACTTTAGGTATCGAGTATTAATCAGTATTACCTGCTACAGTACACCTCGTGGCTGAACGGAGGTCTCTTTGACTGGTTCTCTGCCTCTCTGGCCAACAGTCTGGTCTCTGACACCTGCAAAGTGGAATTTTAATTGCTGATAATCCAGGTATCTTGCTATAAATGTATGTCCATAAATGTATTGAGTTCACCTTTTCATCTTCCCACTGGAAAAAGTTGCAGTCTTTTCTGTCTCTACAGGCTGAGCAGGCATAAAATCTCCTGCCTTTCTCTCCTGCTTTACTGACTTTCTCAAATAGCAAGGTTGGGCCTGGTGAAAAACACGTGACATTGTTTTTTGCTTAGACATGGCCCTCTCTACTTGAAAAAGTCCATCCAAATAAACAAAACAAAAACAATTTAGATATTTTATATAATTTTAATGCATTACCCTAAATGCTTACACTAAGAATTACAATACAGTTCAGGAAGTATAATTTATAGCTAAGGCTTAAATATAGGGTTCACATGTTATTCCCATATTCTATGATCTAAATAAAGATAACCATTGCTACTTTTAATACTTATTTCACTGTACGGGCTGTATTATGCTGTAGCCATATGCCGAATTAATAATAATACATTATTTGTTTAAACAATATTATAAATAATACTTTCTATCTTGTATATCTATATAAAAAATAATGCAACTCTGAATTTTACGATTTAAGAACGCAGTTTGGTGTTACGCGACAAAAATTTCAATCTTACCGTGCGGACAACATGGCACTGTTTTATTGTCCTCTGGTAAAATAATCTCTATTGCAAAAGTATCGTCGTGAGACTCGGTTACATCCATGTTGTTTAAAACTCTTTACTTCACACGAGAAATCCTTCTGTCAAATACGCCATGCCGCACGGAGTCGCACGATATTGACGTCACGAATGTCGCAGGAGAAGCTCATAAATTAAAATCAAAACTGAGCCAGAATCTGTTTTGCTTTATTTTTTGTTATTTACGATTATATTTATGTGGGCCACATGTTTGCAACGTTTTAAGTACATGCAAGTCTATCTTTATTTCTCGATGTTCTTGTTTAATTTTGTTTTTCACAATTCTAAATTTAGCACAATTATTAAAATTCACGTTTTATTTTAATACAGAAATAGAAAGTCGTTTGGTGTTTTGTTTTTATAATTTTGGTTGAATACTAGCTTTAGATGAACGATTAATTATTTTGAATTACTTATTTATATAATCTAACTGGTGTTTTAACCATCATGCTATTGTAGCTGTTAAATTATGTCTGTATATTTGGCGAAATAAAAATGAGAAAAATGCAAAATCACAAGAATTAATATTGCACGTCTGTTTCTTTTCAGCAGTTTTAATGGTGAAAAACGAGTATTTGCGCCTGATCCCTTTGGTCTTTTTCAGTGCTTTATTCCTCTTCCTCCTTAAAAATCGGTGACCCACTTAATTTTCTTTGCTACAACACACAAAGAACAAAAAAACAAAATGAACAAACGGGTTCTCTGTAGATTAGAATAAAAATTTTAAACACGCTCACGAGCTGTAAATACAAATAGACATTTTATTCAACTGATTTCCTTTTTTGTTTTAAAAAATGTGTTGTCATTGTCTCTTTTATAATGCAATTTGTTTACATTGAGCATGCTTGTAGTCCATAATCAACATTTTTCTGCTCCTTTGACTGGTTGTTTTTATTCGTTAGGACTGCACCTCCCATGCAAGAGGACGCACCGAGCACGAGGGCGCTGTTGTTCGGGAGCAGACTGCTGGATGCTGATGAGATGCAGAAACAAGGCGACTGCTAATTATTGAAGACGAGACAGGAAGCTCTGAAACATTTCCTTCAAAGTAAAGGCAAGCTATTATTTTGCTACTGTATGGTATTTGAGCAACGCAAAATTCCTTGAAAACATATTATGCACTCCATAAATGACATTGTTTCTTAAACAGTAGGCCTGTGAATTCCCCATGTATTTTGAGTGCTGCATCACATTATTTTCTTTATTGTGTAACAGCATTTAATATGTAGTTACATTCTTATGCCTCATACTTCTTAAGCAGATGTCCCAAAACATAAATGTTTAACATTTAATCACAGATTAACTAAACTATTTATTTATTAAACTATAAATGTATTCATTGTTGCAGCTTAGATATAGAAATTGATATGCATGTGCCCAGCATAATTGTATTGTTTAATTTTTTTGATTACACTAGAAATATAAACCTTATAAAATGCTCTTCAAATCGTCAAAACAAATTCCTCATGTTTGGAAACTTAACAAGTATTAATACCTTTATTTTGAAAAGTGATACCGGACACTCTATTTACTCTTCTTTCTAACTCCCACACGCCCACGCCCAACCTGCGCTGCCGTGCGGAGAAGCGGCGCAGCCCCGCAGTATACGCAGGACATTGTGTTCGCGGTGTGGCTGTTGACAGGAGACCTCTGCGGGCTTCAGCACAGGGGACACCCGGGCTCTCAGCGACGCTCCCGCCTGAACATTTGCCTCCATTCATCCCGCTGGCTGACACTGCTGGCACCATCCATGTCCTGTCAGTGTGGATAGTGCCTTATTTACTGTGCATCATCTGACTGGAGAAGACACCTGACTGGCACCATGAGCAGCACTGGTAAAATGTCTATAATATTTGTATCATTAGCGACTATGTCTATTTTATAGCATGAACAACAACTGCAGCAGCCTGGTTTTGTATTTAAATCCTTTCAGTGCGTCAGTGTAGCTGTGCTGAACAGATCTGTGGGTGCTTTGTCCCATTTGACATACATTTTTATTTGCATCACTGCCACATTGCACAGTGTGAAAAGTACTACTGCAGAGCCTCTTAATGCTTTAATGAAGGCAGCAGAAACTGGAGCCACACGAATTTATGCGATGCTGCAATTAAGATTGAGGTCGTCTGGTGTTAAGACACAGTTTCAGATTTGTCCCAGAGTAATGTGGGTTAATTAGACAGGACACAGAAACGCCCACAGTGGTGTTTGGTGGCTCTCTTCATCATGTTGCTCTGCAGTAACTCCTGCTTTACAGAGGCATGGCTGTGCAGTGCAGCAGGCCTGGCTTCTGGTGGGCTGCTGCCTTTGTCCCTGAGCAAGGTTTTTTACTACACCATGTATCAAGAGGCTGGTTTACTGTCACGTCCTGCAGCAGCACTGCTATAATGTAAATACATGTATACGCCACAACTAACATATATACAACACATGTTTCTACATAGTAAAAGATCATCTAGACTTGGGGTGTGGTTGTAAACAAAATGTCATGGAGGCTCAAGGCATAACATTAAATCATGATGTGAATGCTTGTGTTATTCCTTGAGAATGATAATAATCAGTCAATTTTTACTTTAGTATTTTATTATACCTTAATACTACTGTTACATACACTGTGTCTTAGAGTAGATTATATTATTATATATAATATATATTATATTATACCATCATTAAAACAGATATGCAAATATGAGCGGCTAAGTAGTTGTAATTTGGACATGTGAATGTGTCATAGCAATTATATCTGTATCTACTATATAAATGTACTGTTATTTATAGTGTTTTATCTGATATTAATTGGTACCAGCTGCCACAAATGAGTAATAATCGATAAATTAAAGTTTGAAATTAAAAGTGCCACTTATATTCACAGTCATAATGATAAGTTGCCATTATGTCAGAAAGTATGGTTAGCTTGCAGGTTAGCATACAATCTGAGCACTTGAAAATAGATCAGTTTAATTCGAACTTAGTTTATATCACAATCAGAATCAGTTTAATCGCCAGGTATGTTGTACATACAAGGAATTTGTTCTGGTCGTTTCTAGATTCTCTAGGACAGTACAGACAGAAAACAAGTACATGAAAAAAAATAAATTAAAGACAAATTACAGACAAATTATACTAAGAAAGTATATGTGTGTGTGTGTGTGTGTGTGTGTGTGTGTGTGTGTGTGTGTGAGTGGGTGTGTGATTATCAGTGCAGTGCGCTGAGTTGTGTACAGTTTCTGTCCATATAGCAGCAGCAATCAGTTGTTCATTAGTGGCATTACCTGAGGGAAGAAACTGTTCTTATGCCTGGTGGTTCTAGCAAACGTAGCTGTGTAGCATCTGCGCGCTGCAGTCTGTGCTTGTCCTGTGCAGTGGCTGATCCTTTACTTTACTAAACCTTTACTCTGCAGACGCTTTTATCCAAAGGGACTTACAAGGGAAAAAAAACAAACAAAAGAAAAATTCAGATTCTCATAAAAACGGAGATACTACAACAAAGAACACTGATAAGGCCTTACTCGTCAAGACAAAGAACTTTACCTAAAGTACTTTTTGAACAAGTGAGTTTTTAAATGTTTTTTAAAGGTGGTGATACTGTCTGTCAGTCGAATGAGGGAGGGCACGTTGTTCCACCAGCCAGGGACCACAAAGGAGAAAAGACTGGGTTGTGATCTGAGACCTCGTGAAGATGGAATTTTTAGCCTCATTTCATTCGCATATCTGAGAGAGTGTACAGGAGTGTAACTTACCAGTAGGGTGTTAAAGTAAGGTGGAGCAGATCCATTGAGAGTCCTGTAGGCATCGAGGATTTATACTCGATGCGAGCAGCTACTGGGAGCCAGTGAAGAGAGGTCAGAAGAGGTGTAGTTTGGCTGATTAAAAATGAGGTAGGCCGTCGCATTTTGGACCATCTGGAGGGGTTTGATAGTAACTGCAGAAGCTCCAGCCAGGAGAGAGTTAATCCAAACCAGACTGTGATGGAGGAGCAGAGGATGGACTCAATGACAGCAGAGTAGAACTGGATGAGCAGTTCCTGAGGAAGGAGAAACTTCTTCAGCTGCTGCAGGAAGTACATCCTCTGCTGAGCCTTTTTGAGGAGGGAGCTGATGTTGGTTTCCCACCTTAAGTCTCGGAAGATAGTGGAACCCAAGAACAGTGGAACAGGGGGGTGTCGTCTGAAGTCGACTACCATCTCCACAGTTTTCAGCGTGTTCAGCTCAAGGTTGTTGTGACTGCACCAGAGCGTCAGTCGTTCAACCTCCCTTCGATACGCAGATTCGTCACCATCTCTGATGAGACCAATGACGGTGGTGTCGTCTGCGTACTTCAGGAGCTTCACACCTGGGTCGCTGAAGATGAAGTCATTGGTGTAGAGGAAGAAGAGAAGAGGAGAGAGGACACAGCCTTGTGGGGCACCAGTGCTCATGTGACATGACTGAGATGTAACTGTTCCCATCTTCACCTGATGTGACCTGTTGGTCAGGAAGTTGTAGATCCACTGACAGGTGGAGGGGGGAACAGAGAGCTGGGAGAGTTGGAAGGAGAGTGTTTTAGAGATGATGGTGTTCATCCATGTTCCAGGATGTAATGAAGACCTATGATGATCCTCCACAGACCTGTTTGCCCTGTAGGCGAACTGCCTGTCAAAGCTGCAGTATTGAGGGTGTCTGCCAGCTCTTTGTTTCCCTCAGCAGGTGGGGAGGGTCTCCTGTAATGTGTGATGTCCTGCAGGCCTCTCCAGACTGATGCAGGGTTGTTGGCTGAGAATTTGTTCTTTAGCTTCTCAGAGTATTGTCTTTTAGCCTTTTTGATCTTCTTTGTCAGCTGGTTTCTGGCCTGCTTGAACAGGAGACTGTCTCCACCTTTATGGGCCTCCTCCTTGGCCTGACGGAGCTGTCTCAGTTCAGCTGTGAACCAGGGCTTGTTGTTGTTGAATGACCGATATGTCTTGGTGGGCACACACACGTCTTCACAGAAACTGATGTACGATGTCACAGTATCAGTCAGATCGTCCAAATTGTCGGCAGCATCTTCAAACACGCTCCAGTCAGTACAGTGAAAGCAGCTCCTGCTTCGCCTCGTTGGCCCATCTTTTGACAGATTTAACCTGTTTTGGACATTTAAGTTTTTGCCTGTAGGTTGGGATCAGATGAATCATTCAGTGACCCGAGTGTCCTAGAGCTGCGCGATGCACAGAGTGACAGACAGAGCAATATGCGTCCTTTATCACGGTGTAGCAGTGTTCTAATGTGTTGTTCTCTCTGGTGGGGCAGGTTGTTGTGCTCGTGGCTCAGATTAGCTTTGTTGGAATCCCCCAGAGCTATGAAAACTAACATAAATATTGTGGGACTGTCCATAACTAGAATAACATTATCCTCCTTCTGACGAGTGACAGTGGCTCCTGTGAAGACAGTAGTATTCAGGGCAAAGGAAAGCTTCAAGACATTTCCTTGCAGGACATGGTATGTCTACCCAAAAGCAAGCAAACCTAGGTCAATATCACTAAGGACAAGAATTAGGTCAAAAGATGAATGTATGGGTTCTAGGCAGTATGGATGGTGTGCAGCTTTAATGAGACTTGTCGATGCTCAGCAGGACTGATGGTAGCTGCTAATGAAATTGCTGCGGTTCGTCTGGAAGTCGAGGCTGAGGAAATTCATTAGCGTGCCGCTGTAAACCGTGAGAAGAAGAGATAAACAAGGGAAGTTGTTTGTTTGGGACTTTGTCTTCATTATTTGTGGTGTCTTTTTTAGAAGTCTGTCCCTTTAACTTTTCAAGAATGTTCCCTGGATGTGTGATTTTCCGATCTCTACCTGTGTGTGTGTGTCTGTGATGACAGCTGGTCTCCACATGCGCAGCGCCGAATAAACAGTGTCAGGTGAGTGCTGGCAGTGAGGGCTCAAGCTGCGATTCCCTCTATAGAAAATCCTTATGCTACAGCATACATCTTGCATGACCCTATTGGACTAGTCTTTAACTCAGATTCTCCCTCTAAAAGAAAACTGAGATGAGCATTTACAGTTGTCATGGTGTGTTAGTGTGGTGCCACCTGCATTTGACATTGTTCAGCTGCTCAAACCACAGTTAGAACTGGCTTAGCACAATGAACACGCCCTGAGAGAAAGCCTGCAGTGGGATTAATTTTGCAAGCCAGCCTGCCAGCATTCTTTCAGGTCCACAAAATATAGTTACACTGTTTAGTTCACAATCTGTACAGAAGCAGAAGGAAGAGAAGTGTGTCCTTAGCTGAGACACATTGACAACACTAAGCTCCTTCACCACAGGGAATACCTATTAATGACTAACACGGTGGATGGTAGGAGAAAAGCCTGGTAATTCCAGCTCACATTACTGCCACAGGTCACATATGGAATGATCGATATTGTTTGTTTACATTTGAAGTTACCGGCATGAATCTGCTGGAGATATCCATTAAACTATCAACTAAGATTGTCCTCTCTACCCCCCACATGAGCAGTGAAATGCTGGACTTCATAAACTACCTGTCCAGTAGAAAAAACTCTGATTTTGTGCTCCAGCATTGTCATTGTTGATTAATGATAAGCTGATTACAATCAATTGGGTGTGATGTCATCGCTGTATGAGCAACTAGTAAGCGATGGATTTTTCAAAAAACAAAACACTTTACTACTTAAAAAAATTAACTAGACATTTTTGTTACTTACTCCGAAAAGAAAACTTAGTTTATGGATTTTTCTTCAGTAATTTCATTTTTTGACGTCATTGACTTTTTGTGTAACCAATTATTTTATGCCTGCCCCTACTTTATATAAACATCATGTCTTTGATATGTCTGTTGACAATTTCAACAGCACCTGAAAAATAATCTCGACCAAGAGAAAAACTCCTAATGCTTAACCATTAGATAGTGAGCAGTACACCCACCCCACTTACACATACTGTATATGATTATCTTTTGGCAGTTGTGTCACTGTTGAACGATCGCCAGGCTGTATCTTTCTGGGTCTTGGCGGTTAAATAGTCTGTCACAAGTCCTGAGGTGCAGCAGTGTGCGAGAGTTTTGCAGTGAAAGGTATGTGCCTCAGGGGTGAGTTTGTGTGTCAAGAGCGACATGTGCTTGCACATGTGCGATTTGAGCTTGATGAGGTGTTTGTAGAGGAAATGAGTAAGAGTAAGAATGGAAAAATGGACATATTGGCACATCTGCTGTTCATATCTGAAGATAAAAAGCAACAACAACGTTTGGGTGACAGTGTTTGCACGAAGGCAAGATGATGGTCAATCATTGTGATCCAGATGGGAAATCTAATAGCTAAATGATTATTATGTGAAGGAATATTACAAAATGAAAAAAACATTTCTATCTTGTTCAATCTTGTAATCCTAATTACTGAATACCAAATATTAGACTTTCAATCATATAACACAAAACAATCTGCATTTACTTCCAGTATCCTACTCAGTTGGCATGAACCCTTATTCTGCATGCAACTGATCAAATCTTTTCAGACTTACCGATGATTATGATGTGCTAGCGTGTGTTAGTTTAACGATCCTTCAAATCTTGTCTGGTTTTATCAGATGCTCCATGTAGCTATTTGTAATTGTTCTCTAGCAGCAGTTGCTGTACTCTTGCTGCTGAACAAAATAACAGTGGACACAACTGGTGGACAGATCCAGACTGAAGTGTCTTCTTGTTGGGATAAATACTAGCTGACCTCACCGGTGCACCGGGGGTACAGACACACACATACAGACAGTAGTAATTAAGCCTGCAATGTGATGTGGGCTTGTGACATTTCCCTGCAGCCTGCTGTTTACCATGGGACACTGATGAAGGAATGACATGTTGTGCATCCTACGTGAAATTACCAGTGTTGCCGCCATATTGGGAGATGAACACTAACTCTTTATGGGTTACACAAAATAAAGTATAAAATAGTGATGGAACATGTTTCATATCCATTTATTCTGTCTTCCTGACATATCTCACAGCTCTAGTACATAGCATGGAGTGTCCCAATAATTAATTTAGTCCTCTGCGCTAAACATGCTGACATTTAGGTTTATAGCAACCATTAAGGTCAGGCATGCATTTTGCATGTTCAAGGAACTGTAGCATGTTGATGACATACAGCAAGTGCAGCTGCACAGTCAAATGAGCTTTTGTGGAAATTGTTGATGTAATGGAAAACAGAACTTGTTCCTCATACAGACAAATGCAAATTCACAGTTGGTTATTTTCTTATTAACATTGGGTGTGGATTGTGACGTGATTTGTTTTTGCTTTCTATAGCCATGTTCTCATGGATAACAGATACAATATGAATGGGACCTAAGGAGTACGGGGACACAGAAACAAATGTCGTATTCAGTTCTCAGAGCTCCTCGTTTAATAGCATTATAAATATCTAACACTTCTCTTTACAAATCATCAAGTGAAATCAGTGTGAATTTACTGCACTTACACCTGAGACAGCTAAAGATGGAATGCAAGTGTTTGATCCAGCAGATACTAAAGCCTCTCACAAACCTACTATACCACAGAAACACTGTGTCCGTCTGCCAGTGGAAGGTGCAGGAGCCCCCTGTCGTACACTCCTGTGACTCTCTCTGCAGGAAGAAAGAACAGCTGTTCTTCTCTGACATTCTTGTGGAATTACAATCTTCTTTTCATCAGTGGTGACACAAACGTCTTCGTCCTTGTGTCTGTGCTCTGTCATTCATCAGACAGAGCTGATCTGAAAGTGAAATAAATCATTCTTTGCACAAATAATAATATATAGATAGTATTATTAATAATCATTATTATTTTTGTTATTATTAGATAATTTATTATACAATGTCAAGGTGTATTCATCTTACAATTCTGTAGCAGTTCCAACTAAGCAGCTAATCTGTCTCAAACTTGTATCCCATTAGCATAAAGATGTTCAGCAACTGGTTGTAACTATATCATGACCTGACGTCATCACTATGTGACATTACTGGTTCGACATAAACGTGGATGATTACTGCGTGGCAGTAATTGTTCGGGAGTCACTGCGTAGAATCAAAACATTACCTACCGGAAACACAAGTTTAGATGCCACCAAAACAAAGCATGAAATGAAATGTGTTAGACGTTCAAAGTCATCCGTCATTTGTCTTGCATTGTGGTTCATGCAGGACTAGAGTTTCAGACGTTGCCTATAGAAACCCAACAATTCTAATGATATCAACATATGTTGGAGCTATATATAGAGAGTTTTGCTGGGAAACAGGACATGTTCTCTGTGATATTCAAATGGCCGATGACATTGTGAGCACCTACCTTGAAAACCATCTGAGCACTTTAAACCAGGATCAGATTCCTGCTGCGTTGCGAGAAGGAAAGCGACTAATCGATGAGTTTCTCTCTGAATTATTCATCAGTTCACTTTCTCCTGAGTGTGTGTATGTTGTGCTGTGATTGATTGTAGGTGGATGCTCGATCGCTGCTTGTTACGCACACTGCTGAACTGAACTGAACTGAACTTGTTTTCTCCATACTCCATCTCCATACTTTTTCTTTTTTGTCTCCTTACATTCTTTTACCTCCGTTTCCTTTCCTTTCCCCATTTCCTTCTCCTTTCTGTCTTCCTTCCCCCTTTCTTTTCATTCCTTTCTTTTCCTTTTCTTCTATGTTTACTTTCCTTACCTCTCCTGTTCCTTTATCATTCTTCCTTTTTATCATCTATCCTCTTCTTCCCTCATGTGTTTCTTACTTTTCTTCTTTCCTTTCTTCTTTGTCCCCTTTTTCTTTATTTTTTTCCTCTCCTTTCCACTCTCCTCCATTGTCATATTTTCTCTTCTCTTTCCTCCTGTCTTCTTTTCCCCTACTGTTTTTTTTCATTGTGTTATCTCTGCTTTCCCCTCACCTCATTTGATTTCCTTTCATCTTCCTCCAAATATCCTCTCCTCTTCTTTCCTCTTAGTTTACGTTACGTTAAGTAGGAACCTCAATGTGGGTCACACTGGTGATTGATTCTGCTGTTAAATCTCTGCCTAAGTCAGGAGCATTGTGAAGACAGAGATTGGATTCATGTTGTGCTTCCGGGGTGACCACTAATCCTGGACAAGCTCTAGTTTCTCTGTCTGATTTTCAGTACAGTGTGTGAAGGACCACACATCAGAATCAGAATCAGAATATGTATTGTCCTTGTAGCAATGAGACATTGTACAACAATAATAAGGTGCAATTCTTCCATTGTAGAATAAAACATTACAAAAACCTGAACATTACATTGTCATTCAATCATACATTCAACATATGACATATTGCACTTGTCCCTTAGCTTAGCTGGTGCTAGCATGAAGCTTAAGAAGAAGAATCCACTTTATTGTCATTGATACATTTCTGCATGTTACAACGAAATTTCTTCTTTGCATTTGACACATCCCCTAGCACTGAGTGTCTCTCTCCTCACACCTGGTGTGGGGGATGAGCTGGGTGACTCAACTGGGAATCGATCCTGCTATTCCTGCATCCCAGCCCTCTGCCTTAACCAATGGGTCCTGAAGCTGTGAAGTTCTTCAAGTGGGGGGAGAGGACAGCCGACTATCCTCTGAGTGACCTTAATGACCCTGTGGAGCTCCCCTGTGGAGTTAGTTTTTTCATACACATTGTTAGAATTAATCAGGTGTTGAACTAAAATTCAAACTATATATCAGAATAAAGAAGAAACTGAGACTAGACCAATTATTCAACTATCAAATACATCATTTCATTGACGAGTGGTATTGATTTGGTTAGACTTGGTGTCCCTAACTAGTGGCAAATATCTGCATCTTGGCATTCAGAATTTAAATATGACCTGTTTTACTTGACCTAATTTTGTCAGTGGTGACAAACGTGAACCTTTTTTAGGTTCAGTACCATTTAGTTCTCCTTAAAGACTGCTTTTGAAAATATGGAAAGGTAAGCTACTTTTCTCTCTCTTGTTCTGCATTTGCACTCTCACACACACCATCCTGCCTACAAACTAGTGTCCTCCTTTTAACTCAGTTTTATGGCCAGGACGTGGACTTGAGATTGGGGTCACTGGTGCATTGCAGGGACACACACATGAATGCTCACGCACACACACACAACAATAGAGAGAAAAAGAGGCCCACATCACCAGTCTCTTAACCCCGAATGGGCTTTTGGCGCTTACCCCTCATTCCCTTATCCATGATCCATTCCACCAAAATTTACAGTAATGAAATGGTCATCTGAGCCTTTGATGTGAAGTTTTTTATGGTAGTCTGGCTCACTTTAGTGCTCCAGGGTTGTTTTGCATTAACCTACAATATAAAAACGCAGTGGCTTCCTATTAGGCTTAAAAAACAACTTGTGTGCGCTGCGTGACATAAACCTTTACTGTATTGCTAATGACTGCAGATCTGTGTGATTAGTGATGGAGATAAGACCGAGGTTAAAAAGTCCTGAGAAGTAATTTCATTAAAACACTATTATAGCCCTCTCCATCATCTTCTAGTTTTATTTTGGACTTTGCACACATGCTATTAAAAATGTATTGGTTTTTTACAACTTATCTTTGTAGTTTTATCTGAAATGTTTGTGGGTAATAATTCATTTATTCATGTCTACATTACTTAGAAGACAATTGATGGGCCAAGAAGAGGTTTTAAACTATTTTACTTACTAGGTAAAAATTAGGTTGCAGTAGCAAAGGGGGAATTCCAATAAGGCCACTGAAGGCAGGAGTTTGTGATGAATGGCTGAGTTGGTAAAGCGCTGGACAAGAACTAAGTTGTGTGTTCTCTCTTTTAAACCATTACTGAATATAACTATGATCCTAACCTAAACCCGTCAAAGTTGTTTTTGTCCACAAACCTAACCAATGTGTTCCAGACGTTCCACTGCCCAAAACACTAGTTTAGATAAGTTTAGCTACTTTCTGACGTGCATGCAGAATATGGGCATATTTTATTTTATTTTTAACATCATAATCCACAGAACCGTGCTCCGACCCTCTCATTATAAAAAAAACCCTCCCTGATTTAAAAACTCAATGGAAAGCTATGTGTTTGAATATGTGCACCAGTTTAGATGAAGCTTTGGGGTGATATTAATAGTTTTGGGTGCTATATATGTAGGTGAGTTGCTTTATGTACACTTTGTGGTCCCTTTACAGAAGTCCCTGCACTAAATGGCAATATGGGAGAAAGGTCAAGGTGCTGGATCAAGTTAAGAAATCACACAAAGCATCCTTCTACTTGATAGACAAAAAACAGGCAAACATTGATTCCAGAGCCTTGAAAAACATAAAAAGAAGAAGGTGGACATTTCCTCTTGTTTTTATGCAGGCATTTGTTATTCAACGACTGAAAAAACTAAACTAAACTATTGAAAAGCATTGTCACTGTTGACAGGAAAAAAACATTTAACTGAATTGCATCAAAAACTTGCATGTCTACAGCTCAAAGGTGTATTATATTTGGCATCTTGATCCCCGTACGTGTCATCACGAGCATGTAAATGTGTTGTGATATTATTATCTATAGCTTGGCTGGAAGTGGCAGTGCTCTGTTTTGGTCCCGCTTTTGGATTTGTTGTAGATGCCATTTGGCAGCTGTGGTGCTAGATGATTTGCATTGCAGATTCTTTGTCTGTCTGTCTGTCTGTCTCTCTCTCTCTCTCTCTCTCTCTCTCTCTCACAAACACACACATGGCCATACACAATTGGTGCCTGCAGCTGAGTCACATGGCACCATGGCAAGTCCACCATGCACACTGTTCCCTTGAAGCTTCCTACCATTTACTGAGCACTTCCTTTAGTTTGTGTTCCAGTGATGATCTGTCACAGCTTCGGGCGACAGGAAAAGAAAGGGGGAGAAGAACAGAGAATGTGTGAGAAAGAAGGGGACAGTGTCAGAGGGTAAATGAGGCCTTGCTCGGTCCCTCTGGCATCTGTCTCCGCTCTCTGACAACTCGGTCAGTATTTATACAGTTCTCTGGTACATCCTGTCTGTTATTTTTAGTGCTTTTTAATAACCTCCTCCATGGGCTCCTGTTGGTCTGGCTTGACTGAATGGATGCCCATTCACCTGCAGTGTCACAGCTTTGATGCTAGAGTGACATCCTTTGTTTTTAAGCCAGTTCTGAAACTTTATGAAATGCTCAACAGCTGTGTGGAGGAGAGTAAATATTTTTCAGATCCCCGGTTTGGTTCATACCTTTGTTTGAAAGTTGAGCCTTTTTAGCGGATGTGTCTTCTACTCTCCAGATTTGTGGGCATCCAAAGCTGCTATTATTGTGCTGGAGAGTCACTGCTAGAGTGACTACACCGCAAGTTGGGTTGGATGGAGAGGGTCATGTCACATGTGTCTCAGATTCAGAACCATCGTCCCCCGAGCTGTGGGAATAGTTAGTTTGAAATCTGGACCTGTTCCAGCTACTCGAGAAATCAAAGCATTAATAAATTGAATAACGTTGAACATCTGTGGGTCAAAATCACCTGTTTGTTTCTTGAGATATTTCTGTCTGAACCTGGACAGACCAGTTGACATTGTCATCTCTGGAACCTTGCTGCTAAGTAATATTTAGGTTGACCCACCACAGGAGTGCTAACTCTTTTTCTGATGACAAAATGTTCTTTGTCAACTCGCTCAGTTCTGAAGGCTTGGCACCACGCCTAATGAATCTGGCTGGTTACTTCACTATTGTGGGAGTATTGTTTTATTGGAGCCCAGAATATGGAGAAGGTTCAACACCATTACCGTCACCCTAAAGTGACCCTCAGCTAGCACAGAGAGAATGACTTCATTGTTCTCTACGTTTAATGGTGTTCAGCCACATCAAATAACCATTTACCGTATGCCACATAATGGCCTTTTTGCCACTACAATAGCTCATATAAAAAATGAATATGAATTCTCCTTTTGTTGTAATAGTGTCCCTTTCAAGATACGTATGCATCAACCCCCTGTTGTACGCCTATGTTGACTGTATCTATACAATACCTCTGTGAGTATAAAACTTGAGGTCGCAAAAGCAGTGAATCCTACTCCCTGGATATTGATTACATTTCAGCTCCAATCAATGCTGAGACTAAAAGCCAGTCTCCACACATAAACACACACAAGTCCCCTTGAATGTAAATCTAGGTGCACTAGAGCTGATTATGTCTGGACTCTAGATACGTGTAATGACTGTAGAGCCAGACAGCTGAGGAAGGGGGTTGTGTGATTATGTAGTGTGACGCTGTTCATCCCTTTTCATGCAATTGAATTAAATTCATTGTTATTTATATAGCGCCAGATCATAACAAAAGTCATTTCAGGGCACTTTACATAACAAGGTTTAGGACCTTGCGAAAGTACAAGTGTATATATAAACAAAATAATGCAAGAAAAACCCAACAGTCCCACTTGAGCAGCACTAGGCAACAGTGGAGAGGAAAAACTCCCTTTAAGAGGAAGAAACCTCCAGCAGAACCAGACTCAGG
>JAUMHF010000010.1:13247587-13261594 GCA_032359275.1 Microctenopoma steveboyesi | reverse complement strand
GAGAAGAGAGAAAAGAACAGCAGGTAACATAGATCACAACAACAACAAGGAGCAGCAGACGAAGCACCGGCAGGTTGATAGAACCAGCAACCACAGCTCCAAGGTCGAGGATACCTGAGAGAGAGAGAGAGAGAGAGAGAGAGAGAGCACAACTAGAGGAGAGAGAAGACATAATGTTAACAACGTGTAATGATGTCATGGTAAGAGAGAGAGAGAGAGGAGAGGAGCTCAGAGTGCTTTTGGATTCCACACGTAGACATATATTATGAAGTTTAACCAAGATTTTTTGGACAAAGCATGCAGGACTAGATGACCGGCAAACTTTTAAGGCACAATAATAATAATAAGAAAAATAAAGAGTGGAACTTATGCTTGCCTTCAGCTCTCCCACAATGAAAATAGAATGGGTCCAAGCTCAGATCCCTAACTCAAGAACTAACTCTTGTGTGCGTGGAGGACTTATCATTAAGTCCGTCAAGAAATTGGCTAGAAAAATAGGGGTCCCCTGGGAAAAAGGTTGGGAACCACTGATCTAAAATACCTTCAACCAGAGTCTAGACTCTAATTGGAAGCTATAGGAAGCGATCCTCCTTTCTGCAAAAGGAAACTCATGAAGATTGACAAAGTTGTCCAAACTTACGCACCCCACTGTAGCTATGATAGGTTACCTTGGAGGCTAATTTCTGTGTTTACTTTAAGTCAGGCTTAAAGTAGAAGAAGTTAGTGTGACCCCTAGTCAGAATGGACCTAGGTTTGAAACTTCTTGATTAAATTATTAAAATGCTCTAACCTTTGGGTTAACCCTAAATGCTAGGGTTAACCCTAACCTTGGCGTTATAAAGATAAAGATATATGACAGATTCCAAGCTCCAACTGAATAAGTGCATTTAAAATGTGTAAAACATCCTGGAAGCGGTGTTAAATCTAAAGTTAGAAATAACAATATCAATACACTGTAATCCAATGAACTATTATCCCTGGGCTGCCAAAGTTGAGTTTGTTGTGGACTGAAAGACTGGGACACACTACTGTGACAGATTACCAGGAGGAGCTGTCATTCTGTTTGAGCTGCACATGCTTCTATTTATAACAGATAGCTGCAATAACTCAGAGAGGTGGGAGAGAGAGAGGGAGAAAGAGAGAGACAGAGAGACCTAGGGAGTCATATGACTCATACCACAGATAGTGACGGACAGACTGCTCACTCTTAGCTCCATCTATTATTACACCAGAGCTGCAGAGCATCCAGAGGATGTTTCGAAACACCACCAGAGGACTTATTGATAATTATTATCACTAAGGGACACAACAGTCTATCACGTCTGCGTGAAAACAGCTGAGACAATGCCGGAGGAAAAAGGTAATAATGACCTTTAATAAATGGCACAGGTGTGTTTACCTACAAGAAAGGGTAGAGTCTCTGTAGGTAATGATTTGTGTACTGCATATTAACGTGGACTAACTTTACTATTTCAGCACTAGTAGGTAGCTTTTAATTATTCCTTAAGTATGCCAATATGAATTTTGTTTACACATTGTTTACATTCATATGAATGTGCCTGTGTTTGCTGTGTGATATTCTACCTACATTTGCAAACACATTATGTAACTCAGACACATATAGTACTTTCTATTTGAATTAGTTGTGGCATTGTGAATGTCATCACCAGGTCCCGTGATAGCAGGCTGGTTGCTTCTGCTGCAGGTTTATTAGGCTGCCTGCTTGCAACATCTTTGGCAATAACACTGTTTTCTCTCCTAGCATCTAGCATCTCTAACACTGGGAGCTTAGCCATTTGGGTGGCTTACAGCAGGGTGAGGGCCAGTTGCTAAGAAGAAATGACTAAGAAAGTACTATTCCTGTCTTGATTTACTCAGTGTCTTTGGTGTTGCATAATAAATCTTTTAGGACTTTACCTTTATTATTTATTATTATCTTTATTAATCTTTGGAACATCCTTATGCACTATTTATTGTAACAGTGGTCCGTGGTGGTTAAGGTTGTTAGAATATACCAGTCACAACCAATGCTGCCACTCATAACATGAAAATGAAAAGGCCACATTGGAATAGGATGTTAGGTATGTCACTTTCCACCACTGATCTTTCGCCAGATGTAAAAACATCTTACTGTTGATACCCATACACAGCACAAATATGTCTCGTTCCCTTACAGCCTTGTTAAAAGTGATCCAGTGTTAAGCCGGTGTTTATGCATTGCTTTTTTAAATTCATGGTCATAGCTGTGTTTGGATAGGACAGTGACAAAGCTTGTAAAGTTTGACCATGTGAGGAAACACAGATGACACAATCACACACGCAAGCTTCCACATCCACACCGTACATGTAGTTATGAGAGAGAAACACATGTTAGCGTAGGGTAGACATACACGCAACTTTAGGCTGCTTCTCAGCCCTTGCCAAGGACAGTGTATCCTGGGTATGTGATGTAATGCCTGGCTGGTTGTCAGCAGTCAAAGCGACGCCCGTCACTATTCTGAACCTTCTAGTAAACAAATCATCTGTATGTCTGCCAGTTTACTAGCATTACCCCTGCTTGCATTGTATGATCATAATTATATTATTATTCTAAACAGTGTGAACAAGTTGCATAGATGGACGGATAAATAAATGGAAACAAAATGGTAACCCAGTGTAGTTCGTAAATCTTTAAATACACATTCAAATGCATAGTTGTATTTTTATTTTTTAATCAAATATTGCTTAGACAGGAGGAAATTGTTGCATTTGTTGACTGCTAGTCCAACCAAATACACATTTGGTTTCAGGCACGTTACTCCGATAAGATGACTTATAGTTATTTGATATTAATTACTGCATTTTTAAGAAACTTAATAATTACATTGATATATCAGAATTATTTCATTTATATGACAGATTTTTCAAATACTAGTTTAATTATAACAATCTGAGTAACTGTTACTCTGAGTCCACTTTGTAATGTGTCTTTCTACCGGTTAAGGTGGAATAATATCCTGTAGATACTGATAATGGCCTGTATGTTTGAGTCCAACTGCAGTTCTCTGTGTTAGGTGCTAAACCTGCTTGGCATATGCCAGTGTTTTTGCACTGGCTCCGCTCAAAGAGCTGACACAGTGCTTTTCACAGAAAGGCTTTATTCAAGAGCTCCAATCACTTGCACGCTTTCATCTCCCCTCTACGCCTTTGTGTACCTTCCCCAGTCAGCTTCCCCCTACCATGAACAGGTATTAGATCAGCAAAGGATCCTTCACACTATTATTTATATACGCACTCATACACTGTGACATGTGATTTTTAATCATGCTTTGTCCCACAGTAGAGATTACAGTCACATAACTAGACAGGCTAGCACATTTTTAGATGTTTTTTTGCCCTTTTATTGTCTTGTATGCAAGCCCCATTTTTCTCTTATCCTTTTTTCTGTCAGCTTCTCTGCTTAGACTTCTGTTAAACTAACCTCGACAGGAATCATCTAGCATAAGCAAGAAGAAACTCTTAAGCAATAATCAAGTCTTATCCCAAGAGAAGATAAATTCCAGCATTTTAAAAACAGTTACTTTCTGCTCTGCTATCTGTGAAAGAAAGTCATTTTCTGCAACCTTTATGGAAAAATAGTAATACTTAGGTATCTATTTGTTATTTGTTAAAGTACCATTAAATGGGTTGGAACGTTGGCCGGATGGGATTGGGTACCGGGATACATGGATGGGTAGTCGAGTCTCAAAATATTACATACTATATGATTGTTGAACATGTCATTCAGTTTGGAACATGCAAGGATTAGGCCATGTGTTTTATTATGCAGGCAGGAGGGCATCACCACTACAAAATGTGTTACAGAAAAAGATTTGGCCCTAGTTTTTCTACTTTTAAACATTTTAATCCAACAAGTCGCTGCATTATAGATGTGGATTAAATATTCACACTCAGACAGGCAAATGTCTGAGTGTGAATATTGCCTTCTAGTTTTCCCAAAATGGGTTGGATGCGGTTGAGGTCAGGGCTTCATTTACACCAAACCATTTCTTTATGGAGCAGGCCTTGTGCACAGCGGCATTGTAAAGTGAAGGGTGTTACTCAAATTGTTCTCTAATATAACACCTATTGTCCTAGAATTATGCTGAGACTGTGATTTTCGTCCAAATAATGAAAACCAGCCATAAACCAAATGTACATAACAAATGTAATGACAGTAAGTGCACAGGAAGTGTACATCTTATTTTGTCTAAGGCTACTACATGATGCTGTCCCAGCAAAGCCAGCTGCAGTAACACGTGGGATTGTCTCTGTTGGCGGTCTTTGTCATTCACGTGGAGAAAATATTCACTGACTCATCTGCTGAAGGAATGGCAGGAATCATATGTTTTCACACAAAGGCGATATTCATTAAAGGGCACACTAGTTGCCATTCCCTGCTTCACTCCAGTCCAACATTAGGATTAATGACTGGCTTTGGTTGCTATTGTGGTAACTGGAATCCTAAATAGTATTGCTGGTATAAGTAGTAATTTTACTTTAGGAAGCAAAATACTTTGTGGAGATTTCCTACATCTCTCTCATTGAATACTGTATTATGGTCTTGCCTGTATAAGGTCCAAGGCAACAAAGATGAACTGGTGTCATTTGCAGAGGTTAGAGAGGTCATCTTTCTGCAGGGCTTGACCTAGGGGTTGTCGCCATCAGGTTGCTGGCACTACCAAACAGGTGAATGTCAGGGCTGTGAGGAGAGAAGAAAGAAATAAAAGCTAATTCACGGTCATATAAGCTAGGTTGTTCATAATAGCTCTCACAGCAGGACTTGTATCCACTGAAGCTATAGGCTGTGTCATTTTCTTGGCATTTAGCCAGGGTGGGATAATGGACTGAGTTTTCTGTTGGGATAATGAACAGGAAGTGCATAAGTAATGAAGTAATGCCTACGTAAATGTAAGTTTATGTATCAGCACACCCTTAAATGTTATTTATCATATAATCTAGACTCAAAGGTCTGTAAGTGTACAGCCAGAATACAACTAATAGTAAGGTCAGGTGATTAAAATGTTTCTGTTTTGGTCCTGGGCTACAACTTGCCATTTTTGCACTTGAAGTGAAGTGAAGTTGAAGTGAAAATGCTTTATAACTTGATGCTGCAAATTGCAGACAGGGTGAGAATTTGAAGGGGATTTCGTTACATGCTGGATAGCTTGCCACAGTTAATGCTGTAATAATGATAGAGCAGCTTAATTCATATGGTGATTTGAATGAGTTTTTTATTCTAGTCTATACCATATTGTTCTTTATGTCAAACTTTGTTCTATTCCCAGTATAAACAAAGATTTTTGAATATCGCAATACAATATACCTTAACTTGGGAAGTACCTGTAACATTCCCTCCATCATTATAATAAAACCTCTCTGCTACTAGCTGGAAAACCCCTCCAGATGACATCATCTGCATAGTTTTCCAGAGTTTTTCAAGTCAAATGAATGAACATCTGGTTGTTCATACTACAGGCATTGTAGTAATCAGTAATACAGTTTTATACCACAGAACTAATCTTCTAACCAAAGAACTCATTGTGTCTTTCGGCTGAAAGCAAGACCACTCACTCAGCACACAATGTCAATTTCTCTACATTTTTTGTGTGTTCATGTGTTTACTCATAAGAAAGTGAAAGTCCCCAAGGTCAACAGCTTGGCCACCATGAAGTACTCTTGCTGTGGTAATGTGAGCATTTTGATCCCCTGCCCACCCCTGCCGCCTCTGCAGATGGTTCACACCAAGAATGTTGCAGAGCACCATGGGATCCCCTCGAGTTGAGGGAACACTCTATATTTAGGAGGTGCTAGAGCATGGCTTCTTAAAGAGGCATTTGAGATTAGCTGCCTGTGTGTTGCGTTAATGTACTATCAAGTAGTTTCTTATCAAAGTTCTTACTTTAGAATTGCTATTGCGCCAATAATATGAGCAAATACCAGAAGGTACTTAATTTAAAGATGTTTTTTTGTCTATGAGTTCGAGGATATCTTCTAACTTATGTTAGTGACACTGGATGGAAAGCGATTGGATAGATTGCTGTAAGTTGTTCTTTTATGAAGCAAAGACAGATGCTATATGTCCATGATGTGGGACTACATGCCTATATTTGGGCAGTTGTATACAGTAAGTTTCCAGGTGGTGAGCTGCTAACCACGAGTGGTCACCATGTGTTCCTGTCGTGTGACTCTATGCAGTACAGACATGTAGTGTTGCATTGCTTGGATAGCTGCCTGCTTGCCTGCGACCTTTAAGACAGTAGCATTAGTAGTGGCTGTCAGCCAGAGACCAGAAAGACTGATTGATGATATGGACAACTGGGTCCCTGGAAAAGACAGAGCACTGACAGGAGTAGAAGGGGTGGGATTGGATAAGACTGTTGCGTGTTGCTATGGCAAAGCCGTGCTCTGTCTTCCACCACAAAAAGAAAACTCTTTAGACCATCTTCTAAATGATCAGCCTCCACTAAAGTGATAGGATATTGAGGGTCTAATACATGTGTCAGGTGTGTGCAATACACAGACACGGTTATGTACAAAACCCAATGTCTGAGGAAAAAAAAGGAAGAGATTGGCTTAATAGCAACAAAGGGGAAAAATATTGAGTAAAAATAACACTTTGATTACTCGAAATTTTGAAATGCCTAAAATGTGAATATGCCCTGGAAGGAACCCTGAGAAGGGCATGAAAGAACAGGGACGTAACCTGGATTGAGTGAACCACTCATTGTTCATTTTTTTAGCTAAGTGTATCAACAGCAAACTTTTCACACTCTCCACTGATGGATTGCTGGGCCTCTAGCACAGCATTAATGTGTGGAGCAACTTGTTGGATTCTACATGTGGCCAAAAAGATTATCTCCTGTCCCCTCTTTGCCCCCCTCCCTCCTCTTATGTATGCTGTTTAGAGAAGAAGTAAAGACGCTGGATCTTCCTCAGCAGGTGCAAGTATGCAGCTTTGCACGCCGGGTCAGATCGGAAAGCAGAAGCCACCCAAGCATCTATGTACGAATGCCCTTGTAGTGTGTGGGATTGACCCATATGCAGAGTAGTAGTACTAAGTATTAGTAGTAGGCATGAGGCTGGGATGCAGAAGGTCGCAGGTTCAATTCCGAGCTGCGGCACCCCAGCTGCCTAACTTCTTCCCAGTCTGTTCTTGCTTTTCAACTGTTCTTGCTTTTGAATTGTTGCAGTCTTTTCCATGTCTTAGTCCTCTTTTTACTTTATTGGTTAGGATGTCCACATATCCGCTCATGAATAGAGCCCCTCCTACTACACACATAATCTAGGCACTGTGAAAAAATTATATTCCTATTTTGATTCAATTTGGTAGTTGGCACATTTTTGGCACAATTACAATCGGATATCAGATTGTAATCTAGGATGGACTGAATGAATGCAGCTTTGAATATTTCAGCATCTTCTAAAGAAAACTCGGAGAAATGCGAAACTTCCTGTCCCTATATTTTGATTATATTATGTTACCTGAAGAATATTCAGAATCTGTAACATTAGATCACCAACATTCACTTCCTATTTGAACAAAAATCTTTTTTGGGATTTGGGGATTAGATGTTGAACCACTGGAGTAAGGCCTTGCTGGTTTGGGAGGCTGTGTTTGTCTTAACACAGACACAAACTTCAAAAAGCAGGAAAATAGCTTTGTTACTCGTAAGAGGTCCTCGTAAAACCTGCTGAAAAATGTGTTGCTCCTGTAGGTCTGTATACTGTTATGTCTGTTTTTAATCTCCAGTCAAGAATCCACAATCCACAAAACATGTCAAAATTATGGGGAAATGCCTATTTGTATGTTGGAGAAGATTGATCATATGATTTGCTAATTTCCACTGTGTGCTCACTGTAATAGTGGGTGTAAACTATGTTTGAGAAATGCTTCAGATAAAGTGTGAGGTATAAGTGAGAGGCAGAAGAAGACAGTGAGATCAGAATACTCTTACTGGCTTTTGCCATGTTCACAGTTTAGCACTTTGGACTGGAATTATGAACATGCATCAGGTTTAATCAGGTTTCACCATGATCTTAAGCTGTTGGGAAATGCTCTGTGTGAAGTTCTGTAGAGTACAATTTTATTTAACACAATCAAAACCTTATTACTTTGATTAATTTATATTTTTTGTGTAATCTGTAATAAATACAGAGAATATACTGCACAAAAATAAAACTGTGTGAACCTTGATAATGTTACCAGAACATATGTGACATAAGCATTAACATTTTACCTAATATGCCAAGGTGCTTATTTAACTTTTTGCAAAATTGTCCTCAACATTCTCGTAAACACACGTCAATCAGAGTGAGATTAGAAGAACGATACCCATTCTGTCAATAAATACAGAGCCTGAGTAAATGCATGGTTAACCTAGTTTAGCACAAAAACTGCTGCAAGTTGACATATTAAGTGCAAAGCAGTACTATGTATGATTAAAATATTAGGCACATGATAACATGCATATACTGTATATAACTTGGAGACAAGAAGACTGTTCAAGAACACAATTGCAAAAACACCATCTAAAAGATTTAATTGCCTCTATGCACAGCTTCCTGAAATTTTCTGTTGTAAACAGATGTATGAACCTATTTGCCAAGAAAGAGTTTCCCACAAAGCAGTTCACTGTCTGCTTTTGATAAGTTCTATAAACAATAAATATACTTTATTACCAGCATAAGAAGAAAAGAAGTCCGCCCAGTTTAAATCAAGGTTTTCTTTATAGGTGGGAATCTATTAGGGTGGCTAAATGTGCTCAACATTAAAAGGAGAAAAAAATTATAGCTTAATTTAAGTCAAAACATTGTGTCAAGAAAACACCCAGTAAACACCCAATAAGAGAGGGATACTGTCTTCTAGAAGATTCTTGTTGAGTTTCCAAAAACAGCTCTGTTTTGCTCATTACTACTATCCCTATGCTTCCCTCTGTCTCTTTTGCTAAATCAATTCATTTGATGAACTCTCCTTTCTAAGCCCAATTATTGGTAACCATGGAGGTCTGATGAAACCGGTCTGACAACACGTAGATTTCCTGGGAACACAAAGGGCCTTTTATTCTGCTGATGCCCCAGTCAATACTGAAAGGCTGATCACTACGTGAGCATACTCTGCCAGGGTTATGATGACAGGGAAAAAGGGGAAAGGTGTAGGATGGGGTGGCACACTCCCTTACAGGCTTAAGGCTAAATTTAGGGGATAACCTAAGCTACATACTCTCAAGTGGCAGAATGCAGGACAATGCAAGGTCTCAGAATTAATAGTATTTGTGCCACTAGAATATTTTTTATGATGTGACACTAAATTATTATTGGTTATTTTTGGATTAAAGCCATGTTTTTTTTAACAGTAATGAAATATGACACTATTAAAAAGTAGGGTAGGTGATGAATTTGCTAAAGGACAAGCTGCTTAAAACTTAAAGTGGAAATGGAAATAATCTTATATATGTATATAATATAAATACAGTCCTTGAATTGATGCAGATATTTGTAGATTAAAGCTTCTTACATGCTGATTTAAAAATATGTACATGCAGCATATTTTAGATTTTTTTAATTGCAGACATCTTGCACAACTTTTCAACAATATTCTTTTTCTGACTTTTAGTTTATAACTTAACTTATAACATTACTGTCAACTTTATCACTCTTATTTTAGAACTGTCCTGAGCCCTGAAGAGATGTGAGGGGTTGTGGTACAGTGAAATGAGTCTGGGCCATTTATGAGATGCATGCAACCAAACACATGATGGTAACTATGTATTAAACTCTCCACTGTGGGGGAACCTAATAGCTGGAACACAGCTCAAGCTCATACACAGACAGTATCAATAGTTCACCAGCCCGTCTGGTAGATATAGAACTTGCCAGACGTTTCCACCTACACAATCTAGTACTTTTCCATACGTACCAGGCAAAGGTCTCAAAATAGTCTTGTTTCTGTCTCCGCTTGTCTCTTGCAGTGTTTCAGCAGCAGGCTGTCCACAGCCCTCTGGAGCAGAAGCAGAAGCAAGGTGGAGGAGGGGGACCAATCCCCTGTCAGAACTGTGGGAAGCCCTGCAAGGGCGAGGCGCTCCGAGTTCAGAACAGACACTTCCACATCAAGTGCTTTGTCTGTAAAGGTATGTAATGTTCACCACATTTCACTTCTCACCTTTGTACTGTCACCCTACAAACATCTTTTAAGATGTGATGGATAGTCAACTTTAATGTAGAGCTTTTGTAAAATTTCTATATCTGAAAAAACATACATTAGAAAGTCTTCATAAAGCGACGCATCTAACTGAAGTAACATCATCCAAAGTATCTCTTGCACTTGAAAATATGCTTGCATGGGGAGATTCACTCATTCACTTGCACAAAATATGACCACTGAAAGATGTTCTACTTGCTGTATTCCTCCTGTGACTACAAGCTTGTAAGAGATGCTGAAAGAAATGTTTTCAGTGAAAGTGATGGCAGCCAAAATCCACCATCTGTGTAAAAACCTATTAAACTATACTCAGGGGTCTTGTGCTTGACCAGTGTCAGCATGTCCCCAGTGCTTGACCTCACCAGACACATAAGTAGTGCAAACTAGTATTGTCATCAAACTGCTAGCACCGCCTATCTTTTTATGGATGTGCAGATGAAGTTTACTGTGCCCATGCCTTGTTCTATATGCATTGGTTATGCAGAAATTCCACCATGAGTAAACACCAAGAAAAGGCCATGATCATTTTACCACACCTTTGTGACCAGTATTGAATCTCCATTATTGTTAAGTCATCTGTAATGAAATTGTTATTGATAGTTCAGCAGGAAGAGGAAAGTCAATACTGATGGGTTGTTTGGCTCTAACCAATTACAGGGTGTGTGTCAGAAGGGGTTAGTGTGTGTTTATTTCTGGTTGAGTGGCTAGAAGTGTTAGATTCCTGAAATCTGAGTGTGTTCTATTTTTGTGGGTGTTTTTTTCCTTCTTCTTCGCTCTTGACTGCACTTTATAGGAGGCGTAAAGATGTTTTGATGTTTTATTTGCCCCTCCTAGCCCAAAATTTTCAGCATAAGCCCTGTGTCAGACCATTGTTGATGTGAACACACAATCTGGTTGCCAGGCTACCAGCGGGGTCGATACAGTGTCAACTTGACAGCTTCATGGAGTTTATCGCCTGTGATCTCACACAGACTCCCTGTCTGTGCACCCATCCTCCTCCTCCCCCTTTATCCTTAACTTGGTGAAAAAGGGAAGAAACAGAGTGTGTACAGCCTTGTGATGTTTTTAGAAAGTAGGAGATACCTCAGCTGCAAACAGCTTATTTGGGCCTGATAGGCACATTTTATTACAACTTGGACAGGAGTTCTAAATAGGATTAGATTAGATTTGATTGTTAGATTTATAAACCAGAAAATCACAGTCTATCAGTGTGTGCATGACCTCTGACCCAATGCCCTCTTTTAAAGGTTGACTGCATTGCTTCTGTTAACACATGTAACAAACAGCCTGGGTGTTAAGCCATCAGGCTAACAGTACCAGATCTGTTATATGATAACCATGTGTAAGTAACACCAAGCAGACAGGAGCACTGGATAAATATGAATTACTGTTAGTTCCTTTGGCATTGTCTGTAAAATGTTTAATTCATCGAGGCATTCACCCAGATAGTTTAGTCTTGGCACCTGGACTTACCGTATTTTATGCCATATAAGACGCAATTTTTCTTCCCCAAAACTGGGGGGTAAAACTGTGGGTCTTACACGGCGAATGTCCATCTGGGGGTCCAGGCTTGGGCGTATTTGCACCCGTGCCTGGACCCCCAGATGGCCTGCAACCGTCTACTCACTGTTTACGCTTCCGCACGTTAACCACACGGAGCCTCGCGAGGTAACGTGACGTTAAAGAAAAAGACACACACGCGCATTAAACAACATATTTCTACCGTCAGGTGTATGTAGAGTTGTAGAAGTGTTTGTGCGTTTGGAAACATCGTGTAAAAGGGTCCATATGAAAATCTACATAGCAAGGTTTCGTGACATTACGGCGCTAACTTTATTAATTAATTATTAAATGATTAATTGTCCCCGACACAGTTTCACACATCTCAGAGTGACAGTAAGTTATTATGAAGCTTTCACGTGCTTTGCTTTGTTAGTTCCCCCCCAGCAAACCTAAGGGATGTTTAATTAGACTTGCCAACTAATTTAAACACTAGCTAGCTATAACAGTACTAAGTTCTTAATATGTTACATGGTTGACATAAAATTGTTCTTAAACTGTTGTTAACCTTATACAGTTGATATAAAATATTTTACTACAGTATTTGGTTCAGAATCTTTTTTTTCTAGATTTTCCTCCTTAAAAATTGGGTGCGTCTTATATGCCGGTGCGTCTTATATGGCGAAAAATACGATATTTCTTTCGGTAGAGACGTTTCATTCTGCATCCACTAGTGATGACCAGATGAAGCCTTGTGAAGCTTTGAAGCCTCGCAGCCAATTGGTTCCGCAAAATGGTTCATTTCTCAAGGCCTCATTTCTGGCTTCATTTGCTCACAAACCTCCTGCTGGTCAAAGACTGTAAGGCAGGCAGATGTGTTCCTGTTCCTTAAATTGTCTTGTCACAGTTTGGCATGGGAATAAAAAGTGCCAGGGAACTAAGTATTGTCTTTGTGTGTCACACTCTCATGACATTAGATTTATGTGTGTCGTTTCTAAACTGAACTGAATGAATCCACTGAATATTTATGTGTCTTTGAGACGGACACCATAAAACTCCATTGCATTTCATTACCCTATAAAACTGCGAACCAGTTCCCGAACCACTTCATACATCATCACATACGTCAATGAAGCAAGCCTCAAAAAACTCGTGGCAAAATATTCTATCGACTACTTGACACGCTCTGAAGCCTCGGCACGAGAAGTCCCATTACTAGCATTCACAGAACTTTTTCAATCTAAAGGGTAGTTCAGTGGTTAAGGCAGAGGGGCCACTCCCCACACCCTCAGGTGTGTCCGTGAGCGAGACACTCACTCCCCGAGCGCCGCCTGTGGCTAATCAACAACCTCTCACTCAACAGGGGTGGGGGTCTCTGGCACAACTTATCATGAACCTGTCATGCTGCCCTTTCAACCATCCCCAGAAAAAATCAGCAAGAGGAGCTGCTTGTGGTGGAGCTGTTATCTACCCACTACCTTTGTTTTAGTTAACGAGCCCATTCAAGTCAGGTGGAAGGTGAAACTAACCTGGAGGATGAATTTGTGACCACTCACTGACTTACCTCAGACTGAAAAAGTTTTCTGGATGCAGAACGAAACGTCTCTACCGAAACAAAGAAATCAGTTGCCATGACTAAACCTTTTGGTTCCTTTAGCATTGGTCCCATTACAAGGTACTTCTGGGTTGTTAACAGTAAACCAGTCTACAGTGTTTTCAGCAACCTGCACAACTAAGATGACTGTTAACAATGGTGGCCTGAAGGGGCCTGGGTAAAAATTATATGGTTTTCCCTGCTAATCCCCTTTGCTATAGATAACTTGGCTTTGGCCTAAGACGCTTTGAGACAGACAAACTTGTCAGGTTAGTTCTTCCTCAATCACATTTGATTGGATACATACATACATGCACCTCCAACCACAAGAAGAACAATTAATAATACTTAGTTTTTACAGAAAAATGAAAAAAAGTAATTTATTTAAACATTCAAAAATGTATATTATTGCATTTTATT
Source organism: Microctenopoma steveboyesi (assembly GCA_032359275.1). Lineage (NCBI taxonomy): Eukaryota > Metazoa > Chordata > Actinopteri > Anabantiformes > Anabantidae > Microctenopoma > Microctenopoma steveboyesi. Next base: position 13,247,861 of record JAUMHF010000010.1, on the reverse strand, counting down.
TCATTACTGTGTCATTAAGGGCCGTATTACTATAGTTCATGTGATGATTATATTGTATACAAAATACTAACCCTAAACAAGAGCATTAGACATATAAGTGTTGCAACAATGTTCTGACAAGAAATTCATGAAAACCTAATGTTTTCATACTGTATGTTAGCTAGTTAGTTCTGTTTGTCTTCTCATCTGGTGATATGCTGTCAGTGTCATGTCTCTTCCAGCCCTCATGTGTCTTTTGTTCCTCCCTCACCTTAACCACTCCCCTCTCTCTCCA
>JAUMHF010000010.1:13211525-13234780 GCA_032359275.1 Microctenopoma steveboyesi | reverse complement strand
CGCTAGCTCCATGTAAGTCGCTTTGGATAAAAGCGTCTGCCAAGCAAAGTAAAGTAAAGTAAAGTAAAGTAATTGTTATAAAATAATATCAGGGTCAGGGTATCAAGGGTCACATAAATGCTTTTCACTTGGAGCTTGACCCTTACTTGGGACAAAGATTTCAGATATATTGGCTTTTTCTACTTTAAATTACATCCTCATTTTTACACCTGTGTCCTGTGAATCCCCTAAATAAATAAAAGTGCAGTAATAAATCACAGGCACACATTGCAAATGCTTGCAGCTCTTGTCGGGCATCTAACGTTGGGGTTCAAGCATGCGAATAAATCGCTGTGCTTTTTTGTTGTGTGGGTCCTTGTAGAATAACCAGCAGCAAGCTTCTGCTCTGTTGTTGTTGCTGTTGTTGGGTATTCAGCACAATCTTTCTCTTTGTTTCATTTCTTTGCTGTGGGCATAGTGCTTTGACTGCACTGGCCACTGCACTCTCTCCTTATTGCTGTTCCTGGGCATTCTTTCATTATCGCTGACTCTCCGGTACCAGTTTGCCTCTAGAGGCAACAGTAAGGGCATCAGGAACAACAGAAACATTAACACCAGGTTGTCACTAGGTGTATTACTGTGTAATTGTTCTGTGTGTCCATCTTGGAACAGCAGATTTTGATTTTTAGACATGTAGAAAAAGCTATTTTACTGTGAATTAGGTACCTATAATTAACTACTCTACAAGTTGCTGAATGGCTCACATTCCAAAAAAAACTATTTTGTCCTAATTCTGGAAATAGAACTGACCTAGTTGTTCCACATTTTTGGTCCCAGAGAGCATGTGTCCTTTGTTAAATTCAGAGAGTTACAATGGTCAAGAGTAAAATAAAAGAAAACAAAAGAGAATTGTGTCCATGGCTGGAGGTAAATATTATAGTCTATTAAAGAGTCCAGAGGCTGCTGGACCTCAGTGGTGAACTGGAACTTTCACATTGACAATGATATCAGCAGCTTACAGTCTCCGTACTGAAAAGGCTAGAAGTAAAAACAAAATAAACTATACATTACACTGGAGTATCGTAAGCACAGGTTTTGTTTTAAATCTGTGGTAAATTAAAGGGGAGCTCCACAAATATCATGCATAAACACCAGTTTAGTCTTCATGAGCAGTACTACCACTTTAGGAAAATCCAAGGTTAGGCTGGATTGGTCTTCAGACTTCCAATTTCTACCCCTTTTTTGTACAAAATCACCACTTTACATATACAGATCTAATAAAGTTAAGTAAACATCCCAAAGTAGCAGCTTAAGAGCCTTCTGAAATAATAAAATACAGTCAATAATGACTACTACTACTAATGCATATACACCTAACCTTTGTAAGTCGGCTAGAGCACCTCAACAACACAAAAACCTATCCTCCAAATTAAGCAGCCTGGAGCAATAGACTAGTCTCTTGCCAGTTTAGGTTTAGTCACATCTCCACCTTCAAGAATCATATATCATACTGCAGCGGAAACCAGTCTGATATGGCTGTGCGTGTTTGTTGAACAGGAAAAGACAGAGGAAAACGAAGGAGTGTGAAAGTGGGAGAGCGAGACAGGCAGAATTAGAGAGGCAGGTAAAAGTCATCACAGTGGAATGTAGGATTAGTGAGGCGGTCTGTTGTTCTGCAGTGATGGAGGGAAAAGGGATACCATTCTTAGGCGGAGAGATAGATGAGATGGGGGCTGGAGAGGACGAAAGCTTTTAGATGAGGGCTCTTGGAAGCTCCTGCCATGACCCCCAAACAACAGAGCAGTATTATACAGAGAAACAACAATCCCTCTCTCTCACTTTCTTACACCACATGACACACTTTTACATTCTCTGCTTTCATAAACACCTATCAGGTTCTGGTGGAAACAAGACATGTTTCTGCCTTTCATTCAATGTGGGCCTATACATAACATTGACTGTTGAGATGTCAGGTGTGCACTGGCTTTTGGCTTTAGAATACCTGGAGCCATGTATGACTAGAAGCACCTGTTCTTACAAAGTATTTGTTTCTGGTTTAATTGTCCTTCATTCCCCAAAGGTTCCAGCGAAAAGGTTCTCATTGCATCCATAAAACTAGTTACTGTGTCTGTTACAAAATAGTGGTAGCAGCAAAGTAGTGGTTTCCAGCACAGATTTACCTTGGCAAAACTTTTAGAGAAAACAACTTTATCTTGAGAGTGCGCTAGAGTGTGGTCTAGCACCTCTACAGTCTTTCTCCAGCTCATCCAGCTGAGAGCAAGACATCTGAGACTTCCTCTGACGTCCTGTTGGTTTCAGAAATGTTATAAACCATTCTCTTTTTTAGACTTTCCAGATGACAATTGCATGCAATTTCACATGCCACATAATCATAAACCCAGCATACCCTATGTGGTAGCTAATCAAATTACATTTACTTTAAATTACAAAAAAAGTGTGGGTCTAAACCAATTAAATCAATGAAGCTAGGTTTTGTTTGTGTTTGTAAATCTATTTTTTAAAATATATTTACTGTTTGAAATCTGAAAATTTGACAGGTTAACCTGAGGTGGAATACAAATGACCACAATCCTGTACTTTCTTCTGGAAATCTAAACTTTTTTTAATTAAAAATATCATGATTCAGTGATCAGATGAGCTAACCTAAACCCTGAGATAATTCATACATTTAAAACTGGACCAAACGTTGGATCTGGGAAATCATTTAGTTATGGTCAACAAAATAACTTTTATTGCCCCATAACTGACGCATAACTGATGACTTACTTACTGACTCAATCTTGCAACAATTTGCAACATACTGTCTGTAAGTGCTGCTATTATTCTATGTTCTAAAATCTGAAGTCATCAGGATGATTTCAGATATGATTAACAGCAGGAAGACTGAATGTGACCCCTTAATGAAGGAATGAAGTAGGTTTAACCGACTTTCTAAATGAATGTCCCATCGGACCAATCAGGAAAATACATAATAATATTAAACATTTGAGTTTGTGTCATGTGCCATGTGGAAATATAGATATAGTGATGTTTACAAAAGTACAGTGTTTGTGGTTGGATTGTATCTAACACAACCATTGTCCTCTCAAATACTTAACTAACCCAGGACTTCCACATTTACCTCCAAGCTGAGCAGCACCCAGAGGTGACTTAATATTATAGAGATATTATAGACTGTTGTACTGTGATTCCACTGACTGACTCTGTTGTGCTTAATAACTAAGGCTCGGTTATTTTTAAATCAAATGCTAACACATGCTGGACATGCTTTACAGGACATTTCCAGCCAGTCTACCTGTGCTGAGAAGCAGAGCCCTCAAAGTTTCATGACATTTGGAGATCAAAAAAGTCTTTCTGTGGGGACACTGTCCACTCAATAAATGGAACTGGTAGTAGATGAGGCTGAATTGAAATATTATGAATGGGTTTTGTAATTGCTTTAATATTTGATCATCACTCATTGCTGCAAAAATGCGTGTTGCTATTCCCAAAAGTGGAATTGGAATAAAGAGTAACTTCAAAACACACAATCATTGATGAGTAGTAGTGCACAAGTTCTCTTTTATGTCATCATGTTCTGTGTGTTTTGAGGAGAGGCTCCTCAAACCCAGCGCCTTCTGCCTTAAATGTGATTGGATGTCTCATAGCAAGACACAGTTCATTTGATGTATACTAATGCCTTGAGCGTGAGGGACATGTAAGGGACTGTAAAAGCTTACTGGAAATAGCTTGAAATGCTGCAGAGGGAAGAGATGATGTGTGTTTGTGCTGTAGCCGTGCCCAGTTTATTAAACTCTATTCCAATCTCATAAATGGACCACCTCCATCACCTGGATGGTTGAGGGAACAGACAGGGCATTAGAGAGAGGATCACTTTGAGGAAGCACATGGTGTGGAGATGATTGGGGGATCAAAAGGTGGGAAATGCTCTCTACCTCGTCACAACCTCAGCTGCTCTTTCACCACTTACTGAGGCTGTTTCAAATCCTGAACTCTGCAGGAGTCTCAACCACAAACCTCAGCCCTGGCTGATCCAATCATAAGTAAAGCATTTAATCATCAGCTTTCAAATTCACCCCCTTTCTCCAACCAATCCTCAACCTGTCCTATGTCTTGGCTTATCAGCCGAGCAGGACATTGAATATGATCATTTTGCACTCATGCAGCCTTGAATTCAGACAAAGGAAGGATTTGATTGCAGTGCTATCTCCTTTCCGGCCCGGTCATACTTTCCATGTTAGAATTTCAGTCCAGTTCCAACCTTTTATCTCCAGACCTCAATGTTTCGAACTTCGTCCTTTCTCAAGGTTTTTGTTTTGCTTTATCTGTCCCAATTGACTTCAAATGTGAGCTTTTGGAATGGCATCCATAATATGTTGCCAGTATTTTTCTCCCAGTGTTACTAGGACCTGATCTCCCTGCTCACTTTGGTCAGTTCATTGTCTGTGGTTGCTCCCTCTTTCCATGTGTTGCCCATTTGGTCCAGATAAGCATAAGGCAGGGTGTTATTCAGGGAAAAGGGTGTTGACATCCCATTTTCTGGTGTTGTTCCATATTGAGATGACGCAACAAAGTGGAGAGACCTCAGAGGGATTGTAGTGCATCATATGATGGGTGCTTTTGGAACAGATCTTACATTAGAAGAATTATATCATTGCCTTGAGTTATTCAGTTTATTATCAAACCAATAAATCAAACGTTTTTACACTTTGCCAACACAGTGAAATAAACCTACTGGATTGCAGGAAGTTTTGAGGAAATGACCACTGAGCAAGTGGGATATTTTCTGATTACCCCACAGACTTAGATTATTAAAATGTATGTTGAGGGTATGTTTTGAGAGTAGTCCTGAAGACTGCTAGATGCCAGTGGTTTTGTGGTTCTACAAGGTCACAAACAAATGACTCCACAAGCTCTGTACTCAATATCACATTTATTATTCATCATACACCTCACACTGCTGAATCACAGCTTTTTAATTCTTCCTTGGTACTCTGCAGTGTAGTGCTCTATGCAACACAAGTGCTCCACCTTGTGGATAAACATTTAACTGTTTTTTGTTGTAATTTGTGGCTAGTGGCACTTTAATCAATGAATGCTAATTGGAGTTTGGAGTACAACAGTCTGGATTGCAACACTCTTGGGGCTGACAAGATGCTGCGTGTTGCATCAGCATTTTTTCAAGCTAATTATGAATTTCCTAATAATGTGGACAGCGAGCATAGATCAACATTGCGTATTTATACAAGCACACTAAACGTGTTGAGTACACACCAAGTTGAAGGTTTGCACCATGACTTTATCGTGACTGAATTTAAAGCCAGCGTGTGAGTAAAAAACATTTTTTATTTACTCATGACTAACTTTTATTCTTGTCACTCCTGGCAGAATTGAGCTTCTACCATAGGTAGGGAATAACAGATGTGAGAGTGTACAGTGTTTAAGGGGTTACAGACAAGCAATCTATGGCAGTAAGATGTTGTCCTATTGTGTAACAGAAAATGAGTGTCCTTTAATAGTTCAAGAGGCTACAGCAACAAAACTTAATGTTTTGTCATATTCCAACTTATTCACATTTGTTGCTCAACACAGGCTGGAGAGAAGCATTACCATCCCACATGTGCCCGCTGTGCCCGCTGTGAGCAGATGTTTGCAGAGGGAGAAGAAATGTATCTCCAAGGTAAAATCAGTTTGGGGAACATCAAATACATTCAAACTTATATGCTGAAGATATACTTGTGTCCTCCTGTTGCTAATAAACTGCAGTAGCTGTCCGGTGAATGCATCATGCACCACATTTTTATGAGATGTTATTTACTGCTTTGCTGGTATAATAATAAGTAACAGCTGGTGCTTTGCTGGTACTGATTTATTTCAATTCATTGCATCAAACTACTACTTGTCACTTCAGAGTGAATTGATCTAGAAGTGGAATTAGGTTTCTGACGCCACAACCGTTAAAAATATGTCATTGCAACAGATGAGGAAATTAAGGGCACATGTGTTTTGGAGCCCAGATGAATCTTCTGTGTAAATGTTAACTGTGTTATCCATATATTTTCTCCACAGACATATGGTGGCCTTGAGTTGCAATATTGAAATTGTTTTCATCTGATGTGAAGGTTTCATTAATGTTTTTCCCCTATATAACTAGTTAAATTATGTATGTTAGCATGCTAACATTTGTTAGCTCTAAACACAAAGTTATTATGATTCAGTGTGTGAGGTACATTAATGTCTGGTGGTCTAAGCAACTAACTGCCAAACCAAGAGCCATGCAGCTACTAAGACATAAATATTAAATGTTGTTGTCTTTGTCTTATCAGGGTCTTCTATCTGGCATCCCTCATGCAGACAGGCAGCCAAGCAGGAGGAGAAGAGTAAGGTGAGTGGAAAAGACCATGGAACCACATCTGCTCCATTTTTTAACAACAGACAAGATGTATGATTCCGTTATGTTAGGAATCTCCAGATAAATTAACATAGATCTGTATTAGATTTACAGAGCCCCCTTTCCACATTGGATCCATTGTCTTTGTTCTTGGTCTCTCTGTTTTTGTCTATGAGAATGGATCTCATACTCTGTTCATTATAACATATGCTCATATTCAAAGACAGGCTGTAGTGTAGATTTTACAAAAATGATTACAAGACTTATTAGTGACAAAATAGAACAGAGGTTTAATTTCGTTAAGAACAAATGTTGTTGCTTTGTAACAACTGCCCTGCAGCCTCACGTCCAATATTTGTCCGTCCTCCATCTCCCATGTTCATTCTTCATTATAACCCCTCTCCTTCCCAGAAGCAGGTCCGGATACAGCTCAATGACGCCCCTGAGCAACAGGTTGGTGCCCCAGTACCTCCCTGCACCCACCCATACCCCTACCACAACCATCCGCAGCATGGGCTGATCATAACTCCTGACTTCCACTGCTATATTTGCTTCATGCTGAACATCAGCCACAAAGACACAGCTGCAGTCTAGCTTTGTATGAGTTGCTATGTGATTGGTCAGTGACTGATGATGCTGATGATCAGTGTGTGCATGTACAGGTAGGGGTTATTGGGCAAGTACTGTGGTCAGACTGGGATGTAGAAGGTCGCAGGTTCGAATCCCGTCTGATTCCTAATCCATCCCCTACCAGGTGTGTCCCTGAGCCAGACACACAGCGCTAGCTCCTTGTAAGTTGCTTTGGATAAAAGCGTCTGCAAAGTAAAGTAAAGTAAAGTACATATCAGGCTCAGTAACTGCATCATTTGGACCCACCGTGTGAATCTGTTGAGGTTAACAGTCAGGCAACCTCAGCAGACACAGTGGACAAGTGTTTAAAGACTATTATTATGGTAAAGTCCAAACTGGTACATGTCGTGTGCTCTGAGGGGAACTGTCTTCAGTGTGTCTGCTTAACAATAACTGATACATGCTGATTGCCCTGTCTGACATGGCTTCACTAATTAAGCCATTGTGTGTGTGCCTTAAAATGTGTTGGATTGTGCATACTGAAAAAAGAAATTGTAAATACTGAAAAATACTGTGGAGATGTGCTGACGAAGCCTTCTGTGACACCTCACAGAACAGAACTGGCACTGCTAGATACAGATATTTTGCTTAATTGCAACATTTTTATTTGTGGTGATTCATGCCTAATACCAGACAGGCTGTGCAGAATGTAGCAGAGTGTAGCAGAGTTGTGGAGCAGAGAGGCCTAGATGGAGCAAAGTGAATTGGAGATTTATACTAAGATTATCTTATATTGTAGCTTGAAGCTAGGTTAAAGTAATTGGATTTATTCAAAATTGTGTTCATTTTTGCTAAGATATAGTAGCCTTTTTATTATTACTATGCAAAGACACAACCATGACTTCAAACTGAATTAATTAATTAATTAATCGCAAATCTTTGATAGCTATGTAGACAGGCTAAATATAATTAGTTAATTGTGCGGTCCTAATAATAAGAGTTATTGTTAGTTAACAAGTTATTTTATTTTATTTATTATTATTTATTATTTACAGATGACAAACACTGAGGATTTAAAATCTTTGTAAATTGAATGTGATTGGGTATGGACTGTTGGTGCAACTATACATGCAATTTGCTGTTGTCACTTTTGTTTGGGACATTCTGATGACAAAACTACTAGACTAAACTAAATCTCTGTTTACACAAAGCATAAGCACCAGTGGATGAATAGTACAAATACCTACTGTTATATTTTTCTCTCACACCTCCCTGACATTGGGTCCACTATATTTACACAAAACTGTGTGTTTGCGTTTCAGGTGACCCGGACTTCATCTGAGAGCATCACTTCGGTCCCAGCATCCAGCACCTCAGGCTCTCCCAGCAGAGTCATATATGTAAGACTGTACTACATCTACTGTGTTTGTTCCATGCATGTAGACAAATAGTAAGTGATTCTTAAATTGTTTCATCTGTCTGTTGCCAGGCCAAACTGGGGGAGGAGATGCTGGATTACAAAGACCTGGCAGCCCTCCCAAAGACCAAGGCCATCTATAACATCGACAGGCCTGATATGCTGTCCTACTCCCCCTACGTGAGCTACCCATCTGAGGAGAGGCACTATGGAGAGGTAATGCTCCCGCATCTCTGTATGTCTTATATCTTTTAAACTCTAACCCGGTGCTGGATATTTACTCAAGGCCTGTACCTAAATCCAGCTGAGGCTAACTGTGTACTTTCTACTTTGCTACATACGTACGCTGTGAGTATTTTTAGAGTATTTTTACAGTCGTATTATATAATAGGGGTTTCCAACTATTTCAGATGTAAATCATTCAAATACTTTGTTGTTCTAGTAGAGGGAGACTCAAACAACTCCCTTCATAGTGGGTTTTAATGGAAGCTGAACAGTAAAACAGTAGACACATTTTATTAAGCATTTATAGCATGAAAATAAACAACTCATTTCAAATTATTTCCATTTTATTAAAGACTATAATTTTGAAAGACCAGTCAGACAGATTTGATCCACAACCTGGCAACTCACATTCATAATGTCATTAACCAATATTAACAAATATGATTAAATTTGTTATTGTAAGATGGTAACAAAATTCTAGCATTTGATTGGAATAGAGGTTTGTTTGTTTTCCGTATCTTGTGAAAAATAAGACCTGATTAGAGTAATATCCTCTCGCTGCTGTTTCCTTGTGAGTTTGATTTTTCACTTTGCAACTCATCCATTGTGCATCATCAGTGCAGTCAGTAACAGCCCTTCATCGACACCATGCTCCCTTCTTTGTCTCAGACACACTTGCTTGTTTGCAGTCAGAACCCTGAGCATTTTTCAGTCACATTGAATGATCACTCTCATGGATGGATGATTAACTCATATACTGACCCCGCATATGAGTTCATCCTAATTATCGGCTTTCTTCCCTCTTCATTTGCAGTCCCCCCATCTGCTTTCTCCTACTCCTACAGAGGTAATATTATGTTGTCACACACTCTCAAAAGATGTTTTCCCGTTTGTGTGTGTTGTTAAGATTCTTTTTATTGTATACTGGTGTTGTCATGAAGGTCTGACTCAGTGTATATTTCTTCTCAGAATGCGCAGATTTTTCTTATGCGTATTAACTTATGATTTTGTCCGCCCAGGGTGATGGGGAGAAGTCACCCCGACAGAGGAGGCCCTCCAGTCCTAGCTCTAACAGTTCCCTTGGCTATGGACGAAACACCCCGTCCCGTTCCCCTCCAAATTACAGTCGACCAGGTATCAGCCTCATAAACCAAATTACTGTTTTAACAAACAGCCCATGTAATACTGTTACATAGTACTTAGTTAAATTAAATTATTCCATTACACACTCATGCATTTTTTGCTGAAAAAACCTCATGTCTCTTATATATAAAAATGTGCCGTAATGTATTAATAATAATAATAAAACATTTCCGACCTAATATTTGGTTTACAGAAATATCAATGTGAAAAATGTCATATTTCATGTATTTCTTGCGAGGTTATAGCTTACCTGCTCTTTCAAAGCTACTGTGACATGACATAATTTTAGTGGAGAAATATTCAGTATAGAATCTAATGCTTTGTCATATTCTGTTGCAACATAACTGTTTATGAACCCATTCTTACTTAACATGTGTTTATATTCATCAGATTGTTAGTCCAAAAACATAATAATTTTATTAATTAATCATAATTTAATCTACGAAGTTAAATCCTATCCAGTGTAAAAAAAAAATCCAACCTAAGCTACTTATCAGTAGTATATTACAAGTTCACTAGAACTTGACAGAAACCAACTAAATGGGGGATTTTTTCCAAAAATGCTTGACACTTAATACTTTCCCAGTTTTATGTTTTCTGTGATCTGATTGGATATTCAGGGCCAGAGGTACACCTTGGTGGTAGATACAGCAGCCAGTCCCGTGACTCCAGTTGTCTTCTTTTGCCCCCAAACTTTATGGGTGGCATTAAATACCCATCTACCTGGGCCAGGGACTCATCCTCCCTGCCTGTGTACTATTCTGGTGGGGCCGAATGGAGTGGTGGTGGTGTTGCTGGCAAGTACTCACCCTTACCAGCAGGTGTCAGTGCAGGCTTGTCTTTACACCTAAATCCCACCACCTTGGCAATGCTGCAGCAGCACAACTACATCCCTTACTTCAGAGGTATCTAAGCTTGATGAGCCTGAGACTTTGTCCAATGCAGACAGTGGACGTGTTGCTGGAAATAATTGTTGCTATCAAACCGCAGACAGAAATCAGAACCTTCAGCCTTTTCACATCAAAAAAGTTAATATTTGAACCTAAAGTTAAAGTGCCCTAGAAATACAGTTTCTATGGTCGAACCAATCAAAATGAGTACAGCAACCCTTGAAACCTTTGAAAACTGTAATTTGATGGGGTTCACCACAACAGCAAGGTACTGGTCCTCTCTGCATTTGCCTGAGATCAGAAGTCCTTAAGAATGGAGTGCTGTGATACTATCATTGAACTAGCTTTACTTGGCACGGGTTGTGGTTATGCACCAAATTAAACATGTTGAAAAATTTCACTCCGGGTCTTTCAGTGCACCATAGACCAATGAGTCATAATAAGAAACAGAACATCTGCGTGGCGTGTGCTCCATTTGACTCTGTAACCACTGTTTGATTGTTCATGAAGATGTATTTGCTTAAATTGTTTTAATACAGCCATGAAACTGCCAATGATGTTCACGATACCACACATCTCTGAAACATCACAAACCAGTTCTGGACACATACCCCCTGCATGCTCTAACCCCCGCAGAAAGGCTTATCCAAGTGCCTCCCAGTGCTTCATCTTCTTCCAATTCCTTGATCTCCCTTACCCCCAGGGTTCAAACAGGAGCCCCTACCTGACCCTAAACCTAGGACATCCCTGCATCTAAGTTTACCTCCTCCTAACGGTAAAAACACCAGAAGTCTATATCTTCTTTGTGTCTTCCCATCCCTAGTGCAATAGGTAGCAGGTTTTGTGATGTTATTGTCCGGTATCGTGATGTGGTCTGGTTTCATGGGGTGCATCAAGGTACATTTGCGGGGCCTCTCAGTTTTGTCACTCTGCTTGCCCTGTTGACTTGTGTCTGTGGACGTGAATGTTGTGCATGGATAACTCATGTACACCTGAGACATGGCCTGTTGTGGTTTTTGAGGAAGGTTAACAGTGATTTAATGTTTTTTTATTTAACCTTGGCATTTTACCTGAATGATCCCTTGTTCATTGTCATGTGTTAGACCCTCTGCTCTTTCAAGCAAGTGGCAAGAATAATTGGTAAAGTTTTAGTTTTCTGACAGCAACAAAAGCAAAAAGGTGTATTATCAATAAATGTATTCTTTGGGGAAAAAACTCCTCTAACAAAACAGATGAATATTGAATGTTTTAACTGCTAGTCAAGGGATATGATAGAGGGATTTGTTTCCTGCTTCTTTGGAGAATGCAATACACAGACTGCTTACATCTGACATGCTTGCTATCAGCAGATGTTCTGTACAATGTTATGTCATTCATTGTACATCATGACAGTTACAGTTGATTATAGCTTGGGTTTTAGGGATTATCAGCAATTTTAACACGCACAAAAATATGTATAATGCTGTTAAAGGTAAATTTTAATTATTCCATCCATCCATCCATTGTCCATTCGGGCGGGAGGCGGGGTACACCTTGGACGAATCGCCAGTCCATCGCAGGGCCAACACAGAGACATACAGACGAACAACCATGCACACTCACATTCACACCTACGGACATTTTACAGTGACCAATCAACCTAACATGCATGTCTTTGGACAAAATTTTAATTATTTTTTATTGTAAATGTAGCAACTTAACTATGACAATTTACATAACTTAAGGCAAGGTCTACTACACATAGTCAGTAATGTAATATATTAAAGATAAGATGTACAGCAACTATCAATATGTGAATCACAATCCCAGTGTAAATGACAATGCAAAGCAAACATGAAATGCAGTGTTATATAAAATATGATTTAGATTATTTTCATCCATAATCATTACAGATCCAGACTGAAATTAATTTAACACACTTAAATGTAGTCGAATGAGTAGAATGATGTGATTTACAGGGAACCTGGCCTAAAAAGGAATGCTAATTTGGTACTATACAGAAGTCACTGGAACTTGTTTATTTGCATGCTTGAACACTCGCTTTTTAAAAGGAGGTAAAGAGGGAAGCAGCATGAGATTCCACTCGAACATTTTAGCACAGAAAATTGTGAACACGTGGACCAGGGTTTTAGTTGTTTTTGCCATGACAGGGCTGGATGGCTGACGGGGGATTGCTCTGATGGGGAAGATGAAAGAGAGTAGTGGGAGCAGAGAAATTAGACTACGCAAGTAGGCTGAGCTGTAATTTGGAGTCTGGTCGTCAGTAACAGAGGCATGTAATGCCACTGGCAATGTTCAGGCCCTAGTGGTTCCTAACATACCATGAAAGAGGGCTATTTGTTCTCATGCAGCAGGCTCATGTTTTAATGAGCTTTTACAGATTTGCGCACACATGTTACTGAGGTAGTGAGCCCTTCACACTTTTCAGATATGTTGTCTCATGATGGAAACAGAATAACAGTTAGGGAAAGACAGAACCGTTTGGGAAAGATAGGACAGTTGGGGTAAAGGGCAAGAATCAATAATGCATGTGTGTTTTCACTGCGAGTGTTGTTGATCCCAAAACCATCATGTTGTTGTGTTACTGTTACTAAATACATCTCTGATATTTGTCGGAAAGATGGGCTCCACATTTAGACCCACACTAACTTCTTTAATGTGTGTGTGCGCATTTAAAGGCACGTGTGTGTATCTCAAGATCACTCAGACCAGCTCAAACAGCCCTGCAGTGTGTGTTGGTGATCTCATCCACTTGCATCCAGATTCCTCCCTGTCTGGGGGGAGAAGTATGTGTGTGTGTTTGTGTGTTCAATCAGCTGATACTCTCTCTTTTCACAAACACACACACACACAGAATCTCTGTGTTTCCTCCTCTTGATGTAGAGTGATAATTACCATGTCAGTGACTTCATCACCCAGCCTGCTCATGATGTAAGACAGTGGTTTGGACACTAGTCGTGTTTAAAGATAAGCAAAATACACACATCCAAGCACTCAGCTAAATGTTTATGTATGTTATGCTCTCAATAAAAACACTCAACACAATATTTAATTCTATCATGATGGGATCTATAATCACATTGTAATTGTACCAATTCATCCTTTTGTTTGATTTTGTGTGGTTCACTGTTAAGTAATGAGAACAATGAGAAGTCTCTCAGGTAATCCCCATTAGTAATCAATTTTTGGGTCCGAGACCAGTTTTAGAACGAACCTGAAGAGGTTCCCTTAACCGGCAGTCGACACCTACACTTGAACCGCATTCTGTTGGACTCTCGGCATAAGACAAAGTATTTATCATAGTACTGATGGAGATAGATTACTTAGAAGCAGTTTAGTGTTTCTTAACTACCATAGCAGAAAACTCCACAAAGATAAGTCCCCATCTGAAAGGCCAAAGTCTGCCTGCGCATCCAAGACAACTTGTCCTTCGAATGGGAAACAGCTGCATTAAGTGTTTTGTTAGTAACGTTAGGAAATGGAGCCATTTGTTAGATGTTCCAATGTGCTACTTACTAAGTTATTTAGTGTAGTTACTCATAACCACGTGTAGTATGTGGTCCTGCTATGGTGTGCCATACGTCATTGACAGTTGACTCCAGCAACTTTGCAGAAAAAACTGTTAGGATGATGGATGAAAAGATGGTGAGCGCAGCACGGAAAGGCTCTGTTACCTGGTCTAATATAGTTGTTTTGTATGTATACAAACTACGGCTAATTAGAAGCAGCTCTAAGGAGGTGTTCCAGGTGTTCTAGACCTTGGTGCTTGGGTTTCTAAGACGCAATATGGGATTGATTAGGAATCAGAATTGAGTTAGAGGACAACATATTTGGTTTGAAAAGGATAAGCATAAGAATTCAATGGGATGTTTTTTAATGTGTGTCTCATTGCTTAACAAATTATTAGACCAGAATGGGCTGGGTCATTAAGTCATCTGCATTATTATAATAATTACAGCTTCATATTTAAGCCACATGCTTACCATAATGCTACCTTCTTGCCCCACTCCCCCACCCCTCCCCCAATGCCCTTTGTTTTCTCCAAAACCCTTTCCCTTTTGTCTATTATATCCAATGCCTACTCACCTCCGTCCCCAACTGGAGGTAGTGAAAGTGGTCGGAGTACCCCCAGTTTATCCACCTATTCTGATGGCAAATCCCCCTCATCTTCTTCTACATACGTGGCTGCTCCCCGGCATTTCCACATACCAGGTAGGATATAACTACGTCACTTGGCTCGCAACTCAACTTTTAATTTCCTACATCTTTGCACATTATGTAGCGAGACTGCCTACTACTAGATATTGCAATATTTTGTAGAAATACAAATGTTATGCAGTTATTATACTATACTTCTTAATCCTTGCACCAAGACCAGACCCGAGAGCAAAGCCCTGCACGAGGTTAGGTTTAGGTTGTATGGTCATGGTTACGGAACTATTATGTTTTTCTTTCAAGTAAGATTTCTGTCTATAATTTCTGTATGCAAAAAAAACAGAAGGGAAAATGAAAAGTTAAAGATTGGATATCTTAGGGAACCAAACATGTTTCTTTTGTACATTTCATTGATATGTTAAGGCTAATGTGAGAATTACAACAGAAATCATAATCTGATCTTAATTACCTCCCCCATTAAAAAAGTACTTGTCGTTGCAGTTTAGTTGTGTACTCCTGGTGTAGTAGACAACTTTGCATGTAAGTGCATTTTATATGTAAAATTTCATTATAATACAAGTATTTTAGGTTTTTACTCTGCCTTACATTGTACTTTATGGTGCACCCGACTCATTGCCTGTGGCTTATGAGCTGTATTCTGATCTGTTCTCTCTGACTTTTTTTCTCAGCGTTCCTACTGTTTGTTAGTTTCAAAGCAGTTTCTCTGACACAGAAATGATCTGACACGAGATCACTTAAAATTACATTTTTAATACAGTTGGAAGGAAGCTGATGTTAAACAGTGTATCCTTCACTACTTTCAGTCTCTTACACTGGGAAATCAGTTTGATCCAACATATTGTTCCCATTGACAAATACACTGTCAGTCATGCAGAGAGAAAAAAACTTCCCATGTTGGAAGCAAGTTAAGTGGAAAAAACAACCAGCGATTATCCGCTTAATGGCTTTCATAGTCATTGTCCTCATTGCTTTTATATGGATATTGTTTCAGATGCTGGCAGGCACTGAAACAAGCCAGAGAAATGACCCACATGTGTTGTTTTATTGTGAGTCATGTTTCTGCTGTGGCTTAATGTGCGACAGTTGTTACTAAGCATCTCTGTCAGAGGCCTGCCTTGGTCCACTGACACTAAGACGAGAAAACATACTGTCCCCATTATTCTCCAGAGGCACCACATCCAACAGTACAGTTAATGCAGCCAGGCCTAAAAAACGTTTTTTTCTGTTGTTGTGAAGTTAAATTATTAATTTCATAAGTAAATTTGAATTTTACAAAGGCTGCTAATGCAAATATATTGATTCCTGGTAACCATGTGTGGTTTCTCTATTATTCTTTGACTATCATTGAATTGTTCTGCATCAAAAAAACCCTCATTCCCTTTGGACAAACACCAATAAATAAGTATTTTAAACATACTGCATGAACCATATTAAAAGGTGGTGATGTTTCTGATGTGCAATAATACAAAATGTGTTGAATTAAGCTATACTGCACCTCGTTTTGCTTCTTAAAAATCTCTCATCCCTCTAACTGCTAACTCATGCTTCTTTTTCTTTATTCTCTCTCTCTCTTTCTCTCCCTCCCATGTTTGCTTCTTCCATTTTCTTTCCTCTGCGTCTGTTCCCATCTTCAGAGACTATGGTCAAAGATAATATCTATAGAAAACCCCCCATCTACAGACAGCATGGTACAGTTCCACTTCCTCGATAACACCTCCTCCTCTGGTCTGGTCTCTGCACGATGTGTTGCATGTTGCCTGTCAGTCATCTAGTCGTCCAAATATCTCAGTCTTGTTCCCATTTATTTTCCCACTCTAGTAGAGAAATTACAGTGGTGTTGGCTTTTACCTACTCAGACATTATTCATTAATATACACCTGTGTATATTAATGAAAATTTTTCAAGTTGTCTACTCTGACACATTTTGATACCAGACCTATGGGAATTGTTAAGTCTGGGATTCTTTCTCAAGTTCTAAACATTTTCACATCATGGGATGCAAAAGGTGGTAGGATCGAATCACCCCCCATATCAGCCATGTCCCTGAGCAAGACACTAAGCGCTAGTTCACCGGGCATCATGTTGCTGTCACTGACTGTTATCTGATCTAATGTGTAAACACAATCTGCATATTGTGTTAATCATAATCTAAACATTGCCTCAAAATTCTGTGTCTAATTGGATATTGCAGTATAGTGTAAGCCATTTGGGACAGATCAGGTTTGGGACTATTGGTTGTTAATTTGCTCCCCCAATTCACGCATGTCTGCACTCATCTCACCAGCCCATCAGTTAATTTTGTTGGGAATGTGTGATGAATGTTTGGGTTCATGAACCACTTTGTAGTGTTGTCCAAATCACTGTTTCAGTCAACCCTAACTATTGTTTGTGTGTCTAAATGATGTGTTCACGATAGATGCCCAGTCAAATGATATTGATGGTACAAGGAGGTCTTATCACAATGGTCACACAAGAAAATAATTATCTTTGTTGAGTATGAAAAGTAAATCAGCTGCATATTGCATAGTCCTACAGATTTAAGAGCTTGTTGTACAGGTACAGACGCATCTCAACAAATTAACTTTGGAAATTGTAAATTACATTTGAATAGGCTACATTTACTTCATGGGAATTTGACCCATTGGTCATAATCTCGATAGTGTATGTCTTCTGGGTAGAAGACATATTAGTGCTTCAACATGTGGCGTATTATGCAGGCTTTCTAGTAGTGAAGTTAAATATGAGACGTGTTGAAGTGGACATTTAATGCTAACGATAGGTCCCAGAAACAAAAATAATTAGCCTCTAGGGACCTTGGTTACTCACAGCTGGTAATCTAGTCATTCATTTGTTAAAGTAAAACGGTAAATTATGACCAAGGCCAGAGTTTTAAATAATTTTCTGTCATGGTCATAGAAGCAAGAATATGGATCAATATTCTTGCTATTTATTATTCATCCATTTTTACTAATGAGCAATGGACCACAATCCCTACATAAATTCAATGTCGTGTTGCTAGCTGCTTACTTTAGGTACACACAGTTCCCGGTGAACTCCCTGGAAATGCTCTGCAGCTGATGATGTCATTGTGCAGGGATGATTTACACTTTACACTAGTTTTAGTGCAGTACAGTGGGTCTGAGTGGCACATGACCCAGAACATTTACCATGATTTCCTGTAACATGTGACATGTGTTTTACAGCTTCTAGAACATCTTGGCAGGATGGGGAGGATAGCAAGGTGGGTCAGTGTGTACATGTGTGTCCCTTTTCCTATAATCCAAGTATTCTGTACATCCATTCACTAATTTACTAACTCACATTTTGCCATGATCATCCATCACTTCTTTCGGTTTTTCTATTTCTGTCTCTCTGGCTTCCTCTCTCTTTTTCTGTAGAGGACCAGTTGGATGATGTTGAAGAGTGAGATTGATGGACAGATGGGTCCAGAAGACCTTGACCCGCGCAAGTCCACTTGCAGCCTACCCACTGACACCTCACAGCCAAGTGAGTGGCCATTCAATGACAAACTGAACATTGGTGGGAGTGAAATGATCGAATCCACATTAGTCTTCTTTTACTTCTTTACAGATTTCCCTTACAATAAGTCTGCATCCCTACCTGGATATGGAAGGAATGGCATCTACAAGGTCAGCTGCCACATTTGTATACAACCAATATATTTTGAAAAAACATTAATGGGTTCTGTTGCTTGAACAGATCAGCCAGTGAACGTTATTGCATAATTTCTTGAATGTTTGTTTTTCTGAAATATTTAACATGGCTTAAAGAAGGTTAAGAAACGCACATGTTGCACATGTTGTTACACATATACATTGTGTATTCCCAAATGTGAAGCACTTTTTAACGTAAGTTTTGAAAAGTGCTTTATAAATAAGCTTTATTATTATTATTTATTATGTTTGTATTCTGATAGCAACAGATCAATAAGCCACTATATGAAAATAAAAACTTTAAATGTTGCCACCCCTAGTAGTAATATCAAAGGTGTGTCAATATAATAATTAGAACTAATGTTTTAATGATGTATTTAATTATTCACTATGATGCAAACATTGCGTTTGCTTTAGGAGCTTAACAGTAAAAGTTTGGTGTGATACTTAATGTGAAGCTGCAGCAGTATGAAATGCTGGGTTAGCATCGGTAAGTGAAGCTGTATGAGAGTCAGCAGTAACAGATGATGTTACACTTAGTAACTTATTATTTCCTGTGAATCCCACAAGTAAAATTTGCCTTTAAGAGTTCCAATGATGCTGATCCTATGAACAGTCAAAAAGGCCGCTATCTTTGGGTGTTTTCTGTTTTCAAACACATCAACACATCAACACTTTCATTCTTCCACAAAGTTTCCAACTCCCTACTGATCAACACAGGATACCATAAAGCATTTAAGACCATTTAAAATGTGTCCTTTGTTTTAAAAAGCAACCTCCTCACAGCTTTGCTATTAGGTTTCACATGTTCATCAATACCGTTCACTTCACACAGGCAGAGCTCCAGTTTGTTATTAGGACAGTGGGGGTATTTAGTCAGTCATCCATGTTTGTTGATGGATCAAGGATATGAGACAAAACAGAGCAGAGAAGGAAATGAAAGCTCAGGAGCCCCAACAGAGTTGTGGCTTAAATATATTAAACTCATTAACACTAACTAGCTTCTGTTAGCTGCAAAAGTACTGTGTCTCAGTACCCAGGCTTTCAGGCTAAAGGAACAAATTATGATTGGAGTTACTCTTACTTTACTTTGCTTTACTTTACTTTACTTTGCTTTGCTTTGCTTGGCAGATGCCAAGCATCTCAGGGACACACCTGGTAGGAATGGACTAGGAGTCAGACAGGGTTTGGAACCTGCGACCGTCTGCATTCCTGTCTGACACTAAATTGAGCTAACCATTGAGCTACCAGGCCACTGGTACAGTGTGACAAACAATCCAAGCTGTTGTCAGTCTGGATTTTTTAATAATATTTTTTTTATTATGAATTCCAGCCTCTAGCCAGGTCAACTAAAAAACATTTTCTGACAATTGTTGCTGCCTTTTAGTCCAGGCAAACTGTGTGATGTAAACTCACTATCAGAAGTTAATATCACACTCACATCCATATGGTCACTTAAAAAAAATGTGAGCAATTCTTGGGTAAAACGCTGAGACTAAAAGGCTTTCAGGTCAGCCGAGCTATGATAAAGACCAGAAATGATCTGAAAGATGTTCTAACTATTGGTCTATGGATTCTCTGTGTGTGTGTGTGTGTGTGTGTGTGTGTGTGTGTGTGTGTTTGTACAGGCCGCTGAGATGGTGGAGGATGAAGTGGACCCAGACTCCCAGAGCTGGGGAAGCATGAGAGGTGAGAGTGAAAAAATCTTCAGTTATGTGTTTTTCTAAACACAACTAGTGACTACAGTAATGTTTAAACTTTTTTTTGGGAGAAGCGGCTCAACTGGACAAAGACTGCACTGCTAGAAATGTTAAATCATATTTGTCTGAATAATCATTGAGCAAACAGCACCACTGACCATATAGGACACTTCTTGGGAACACTGTTTACATTTAAGCATCTTCAAAGTGTTCAGGAGACCACTTGTGTCCAAATTTCATTACAGGTGCATTAAAAGATCAAAGTATAAGCATTTAACTATAGTTTAACATAATTGACATTGTCAAGGTCTTTACACTTATGAAGTATTTTTCTCTACAGTTACTATTGTTGAGAATGTCATATCTACTTGTATTTAACACTATCCACTTATGATCCAACTGCCCAGAATGTTCACTGAGTCTGGCTTTACAACAGACTTCAGCAGCACCTCTCCACAATAAATATTTGTTCTTTAAGAAAGGAATTACATACTGTAGCTTTACCTCCACCATGGGAAAAAGGTCCATATGACCTTTTCTTTTGGTCCAATGTAAGGTCAGTTTATAAGGTCTGATTACACTGTGATCAAGCATGTGGAGCCTTGGAGCTCTGGCTCCTCATCAGTGACTGTAGGTAACAGCGTGCAGGGGTGATGTCATTTTTCCAGCTGCAAAATTATTGTGCTGTGTTTACAATTGTGTGTGTGCGTGTGTGTGTGTACAGTCCAGGCTTCATTGTAGGCAAATGATGAGTTGACAGCTTGCCAACCTCATAACTATAACTATGTGTGTGTGTGTGTGTGTGTGTGTGTGTGTGTGTGTGTTGAAACCCAATATTATTAAGAAGACTTTGGTCAGGGTCAGGCTGTGTTATGGTAGTTTTCCTAATGGTTTTGCAGTCATTGTTCCTCCAGATTAATTCTCTTTCTCATTCTCTGTTCCTCACAGAATATAAGGTAAGAGTTTGTTAATACTTTGCAAATTCAGTTTAATATTCTTGGCAGATTGGTTTGTACGTTAGATTATAATTGTATTCCTTAATAAATAGTCCACAATGCTTACTTTGTGTGAGCCAGGTCTACCCTTATGAAATGCTGGCAGTGACGCATAGAGTAAAAGTGAAGCTTCCCAGAGATGTGGATCGCACCAGACTGGAGGTGAGCTCTAATCTTCCTCCTCCTGCTCTGTCATTTCCCCTCTTCTATCCACAGGTCATTAAAAATCCTGAGAATGTAAAATTGTGGCTTTAGGATTGATGTCAGAATTGGGTATTTTGGGATCATGCAGCCAGTCAAACAAGCCAGATGGGATTAAAGTATCAATCGAAGCTTAAAGATATGCCATCTCTCATTTTCATTTGACAGATGAACAATTGCAAGTATGACTTAAAGGACAGGACTGTGTACTGCATGCTTTGGAGCCAGAACATGTTGGGAGCTGTTTCTTTAGTTTTCTTTTTGAGACTGTATCAATTATATGTATATAACAATACATTATCTATAATATATTTTCTTTCTTGGGAAAATAAAGGAAATGAATAGTTACCGACCATGTTCAAAACGCACAGAAGACAGCTAGTCCTGAGTAGAGAGGGGGAAAAACATCACAGCTAGCCTGAGCTGGTACATGTCACTGGGTATTTTGTGTGGAAATGGATGTCTATTTGTGGACTGACAATGGTCGTACTTTTGACCATCTGAAGTGTTTCTTGGAGGATCCAGAGAAAAAATGGAAACTCACAGGAAAGACTGTTGCCAGAATTATGGTTTTACTTCCAGAAATGCTCCAGATGGTCAAAGGTACGACCGTTTTGGACAGAGAAACAAGCTTTTGTGTTTATTCTACACATATATATTACATTAATTTGAGTGTTGCTATTCGTTAGTTTGTTGAAACACAATGACGCCTTTAGTTTTATTTGAAAATCATAATGAAATCATAATTCTTTCGACATGAGAATGCCCCTGTGGATGAAGCCATGTCCATAAATAAATAAGTTTCCCACTTTGGTGGAAAAGACCTTTAGCAAACCTCGGCCCTATCTAACACCTCAGGGTGTTAAAAAGGTGGCCTGCAATCAGCGAGTGTGTTCATGTGGCTCAAAAATGTGTTGGTAAGTAAAGTCACCACACAGCACGTGGTTTAGGATTGGAGAGAATAGGCAAACAGTATTGTGCAAAAGAATGTGGGACATTTCTGCAAGAAATGCAATATAAATTCAATTGAGTGGGATATTACTGAGGCGTGTGAGTGTGGTTGGTTGTAGAGTTACTTGTTCATGTCCTGGGTTAGTGCAAGTTTAACCCACAACGCGTGTTCTGTAACTGAGAATGAGGCATAATTGGACTTATTCCGTAATGACTAATTTCCTGCAGCTATTATTCCAACCCTACCCATTTTACAGCTTCTGAACTAGCATAAACGTTGTGCAATCACAAAAAACGAAATTTTTTAGTCACTAAAGTAATTTAACCCATTTAAAATGAATAAATTATGGTTAGTCCTGTGGTGTAGCGCTGATGGTCCTCCTGTCCTGAGCAGAGGTTTCCTAGTCCCTTTTTTCCAGCAACACCCTCTTTAAAATGTTTAAATCTTTAGTAAGCCAAACCTGAGAACTCCTTGTGAACCTTAGCGTTGTGGCAATGATATGCTGAGAGTAGCCAGGCTGTCAAGATATCAAGGTGTTTCTGACGCAGGACATCCACTTATAGTGTGGATGGAAACACAGACTTCTCCTTCTGGGATCGAGGCCTTGACATGGCAGAAGGGCTTGCGTGGTCTAGTGATCCTCAGAGCAATGTTGTCGGGAGCTATATGCTCCTGGTAAGGTCTCCCAGGGCAAACAGGTCAGAGATGAAGATCCAGACTAATTCGATCCAAAGCGACCCTAATGAAGAAGAAAAAGCAAGGAGCGGCGTTTCCCTCGCCCGGGAAAGGGTACCTGGGGCCCCACCCTGGAGCCCAGCCCAGGGCGGGAGCTCGTCGGCGAGTTCAGTCGGGCCCAGCCCGAAAAAGCGACGCGGTTCCGCTTTCTTGTGGGCCCACCACCTGCAAGAGGGGCCAGAGGGG
>JAUMHF010000010.1:13193836-13206825 GCA_032359275.1 Microctenopoma steveboyesi | reverse complement strand
TTTAAGGAAAATACTGATAATGTTGACTAGACAGACAGCTCAGAAACTCATGTAGCAAATGTGATACGAATGGCATTTTAATGACCTTATTTACTACCTTTTAATAGCAGCCTGGTAGCTTAACGGGTTAACCTCTTCAGCCCCAGGCATATTTTCACTGCCCACTATCCAAAATGGCACAAAGTAGAAAAGGGAAATTTTCAATTCCGCCTGGAAAAAAAACATTATCATAGGATAGAAGCCCAATTTATTTATGAATTAGTACAGTAATGTGTGATAAGTAACTCTGCAACTGTAGATGCTAAAAACTTCAACCTGAACAGTGATGTTTTAAAAACACATTTGCCCAGGCGGAACCCTCACGTGATCCATTTGGGCACATTTTGGTACAACATGTGCCATTTGACCTTTCTTAGGTACCAGACTAGAAAAATAATTTAATTTCACTAATATATCACTAAGGTTATCCATTCCATTCACATACAACTCTTTTTAACTTACTTTGAAAATGTGTGGGTGTGCGCGCTCAATACTGCTACTAATACTTTTACGCGCGGCGTTACGCTCATATTTACGTGGACAAACATCTCCGAAATTGGTCGATTTAAGCGATTGACCCCTCTTTTGATCAATCACAGTCAGGGGAATCACCTGGTAACACCCACACTCACCTAGGAAACATGTATGACGAACCAGAAGGACGTAAACACAAAGTGTGTATATTGAACAAGAGCACAACCTCCATTTTGATTCCATTCCATCGGCCATTTGCCCGATGTAAACAACCGGGAACTTTCGTGATTTATTTCAAAATAACGTGGCGTAATGCAGATTCATAGGAGTAAACATTAGTGGTGTTGTTTTGAACTGGAATATAACGTTTGACCACAAAACAGCAAAGGTAGGACATCCTTTATTGTTTGTGAAGATTTGTTTTTGCGACTCTTTGGATGCTAGCTCGATGAGTTTTAGTAGCACTGTGATGAGACAGACATCTTTGTAAACGGCAGAGTCTCCGCTTTTGAACGCTTGGTTTGCTTGAGTTTGTGAAACTACAGCAACACTTGAAGGACTTGAGAGCAATTCTCGTGCTCTCGCTACTTGCGTATATAAATGCTTGGTATTTGATTTATGTTTAGTTTCAGTTGCAATGGTTGGTTGAGTTTTTTTGCCGAGTTTCTTACCGTCATTTTGGTATATAACATGTTTGGATTGATAATGTGTGAATATAATCCACGCAGTCTGTAGTGCGGGCACATTAGCCGAGCCCCCTGTACAGGGGGCTTTGGGGTTGAAGAGGTTTTAAGCGTCAGACTGGGATGCAGAGGGTCACAGGTTCGTAACCCCACCTGACTCCTAGTTCATCCCCTAGCAGGTGTGTCCTTGAGCCAGACACCCAGCGCTAGCTCCCTGTAAGACTCTTTGGATAAAAGCGCCTGCCAAGCAAAGTAAAGTAATACTTTTTAAAGCCCCGCGGACACCCTGTGTTCGGTCTTACAGTGCACGTATTGCCTACCTTTGAACCCTGCATTCCTTCACACCAGAATGCAAGCCTAACAAGACAAAGCGACTCTGTCTTAATGTGAGTCTTTCCCTTGGAATGTGATGAGGCAGATTCTTGCTGTGGTCAAAAACACTTTATAGAAATGAAATGACACAGACACAGGTTTCACTTAACAGGGAGTTCTACAGGAAGCATAAATGTACAAGCATCTTGTCTAAAGTGGGAAGTGTGTGTTTGATGCAGCTTTAGGTATTCAGCACCTCGGGGTCACTTTTTCTCTGATTGTCCTGTCTCTGTCGATCTCTTCACCTTGTGTGCACACACGCATTTACAAGAATGTGTTGTTCAGCTCTCCAACAGTATGCGTCATAACCAGCTCGCATTGTTGTGCAGCCAGCTGCCAGACGTCTCTGTGTTTCTTTGTCTTTAAATAATTCTAGCACACTCTCTCCGTTCTGTTTTCTTATTTCAGTCTACTACCATTAAGAGAAAGTGACAGATGATGGATGAAGAGGCCAGAGAATAAAGGGAACATTTTAATCATGGAAGTGTTTTAACCCAGTTGGCCCGGAACAAGTTACTCTAATTCTTCTGTGATCACAGTGACTGGGACACAGTGATCACAGATGTGTCTGCAGTTGTCTCTAAAGCAGTTGTTTAAAGGAAGAAAGACTGTAATAAAAAGAAAGTGTAATCCACCTTAGCTTTTAGTCTTTTCAGTCTTTAACAGAACCACATGTTTGCCAGGTGTCTCTTTATTTTGGCTAGTATGGGTAATGTTATTAAGCAGGGCCTGGCATTTCTTCCCAGCTGACACATACAGTGTATGTGTGCGTGATTATGTGTATTTTATTGGCAGCCCCTCTCCAGTATTTAATTTATACTATCCCTGTGTTAATATCACAAGAAGTTTCCATTCTCTTATTATTTTAACCCACTTTACCCACCCTCTCTCCTGATTCACATTTTTATCCTCATAATGACAGTGACACTCCCTTCAAGAAATGGATTTAAAAATGTGGAGCAACTCTGTGTTAGCTGTAAAGGCTATGCGTTACATCTTCTTTAACACCTTGCCTTAAAGTGTGCATGTGATTTTGCTGAACAAAATCACATGCTGTGTTTGTTGGTACATTTGTTATAAAAAAAAATGTTTATTTACAACTATGTGATTGGTAATGTGGTTTTCTCCCCCCGCTGCCACAATGAAGTGTCTATGAAGCATAATTCCTGAGTAAATAGCAGCTCTAACAACAGGGTGATTGTAAAAGCAGAGGTAAGCTTGAACAAGGCTTCACTCTTCTCCGTCACACAGGAAACAGTCATGTTGTGTCTTTAACTTATCCCCACATACACACTAAAATATGTTGAGGCCTGTGTATAACCAGGGAAATGAACAGCAGTGTCATGGGGGAACTGCTTCTTAAACCTCTCTGTCAACCACCAGACAAACACGCTGTGCATTATGAAACCCCTTTATTTTTTCCTAAATGTAGTTTTTTTCCATTTTTATTAATTAATCATACTTCACATAAAAGATTGGTTGGGAAAATAAAAAAGAAATCTGTTAGTCAAGTTCAATACAGTACTGGGGTTTAGGAGAACATTTACTGCTTTGCTAATCTCAAAAAAGGGGTTAATCCAATAGTGTGTGGAAATTGACTTCCGTTTATACAGGTAACGCATACAAGGGCTGCAAAATTCATTAGAATCTGATTTGCCCGCACAATTCCAAGATACATTACATACTACATTAATATACAACATAAACTGAAAACTCCCAGACAGAAAACTGGAATTATAATACACTACAATACCTTAATGCAGCATCAGTCATTTAGATTTTCTTGATAATTAACCCAAGCAGGAAAGACCAATTGAATTAACCAATCAATCAGATGCTTGAAATCATTACCTGCAATTGTTGTGGGTAACAGCTTATTGTTGCTGCTAAAAGTATGTGGATGTACAAGCATGTTCCATTATAAATAATTTTAATAGTAGAAATGATTTATTTTTAAAAAAGTGAAATGATTTCATCCAGCCATGTTCCTCCACTGGTTGGAGCTGGGGTACAGTCCTCATGTTGTTTAGACTATCATGTTCCATCCTTGTGATTATGTGTTTTGAAAAAGCTGCTGCATGGTCTTTATCATGCACTGCAACCTTCTCCACTTGTCTTGTGCGTACTGTATCCATTAGTTAGGCAGACATATGAAAGTCATCACCATTTGTTATTACCTCACCATCTTTGTTAATACTTCTGTTTTTTTGGTCATTAGGACATAAATATGGGCCTGGCTCTCAGGATTTACGGCACAATTTGTGTCTTCAAAAATATGTGTTTCCCTTGGCGCATTGTATTTCCCTCAAATTCTCGCTGGGAGGAAAATAACAAAATTATTTTGGTTTTGTGGCTTGTTTTCTTAGTATTGGCTTTTCAGATGACGCTACAGTGGAGGATAGTCATCTACTGAACGTAACATGCCAGGTGGTCTCCTAATGAACAGATCTATCATATCCTAACCACTGATTCTACAAAACTAGTCCGAAAATACTTACTGTGTGAAATGATACTACTTCTAAATTTAATTTCTTTCAGTCGTATCCTAGTTTGAATAGTAAATGTTCTTCCTGATTGTATCATAAAGCTCCTGGAGAATCCCGGATATTATCCCAGAAAACCTTGGAGGGTTTTGAAGAAAAAAAGTGAAGAAAAAGTGTTTAAAGGGGGGCAATTGTAAGTTTTCCTCCTCTTTAAATATTCTCTGAAGAGTAGCAACATGGGGGTCTCACAACAACTTTCAAATGACTTGAAAACAAAGTTTGTTCACCATCATGGTTTAGGGGAAGGATACAGAAAGCTGTCTCAGATAAAAAACAGAAAGTGAGAACCGTCAAAGTCAAACCACAGAAAAGCACCAAAGACGAACAACATCATCTTGCTGCAGACGGAGTCACTGTGCATCGTTCAACTATTGTGCGCACTTTACACAAGGAGATGCTGTATGCGAGAGTGAAGCAGAGGAAGCCTTTTCTCCGCCCACAGCACAAACAGAGCTGCTTGAGGAATGATAAAGCACATTTGGATAAGCCAGCTTCATTTTGGTATTAAGTGCTGTGGACTGATGAAACTAAATTGAGTAATTTGGGTTAGGGTCAGGGGGTTAGGATTAGGGTTAGGGTTAGGAGCGTTATGCATGGAGGAAAAGGAACACAGCATTCCAAGAAAAACACCTGCTACCTACAGTAAAATATGGTCGTGGCTCCATCATGCTGTGGGGCTGTGTGGCCAGTGCAGGGACTGGGAATCTTGTCAAAGTTGAGGGACACATGGATTCCACTCAATATCAGCAGATTCTGGAGACAAATATCCAGGATTCAGTGACAAAGCTTAAGCTGTGCCGGGGATGGATCTTGACCCTAGACCCTAAACCCTAAACAACTGGAATGTCCATCTCAGTCCCCAGACGTGAATATCATTGAAAATTTGTGATGTGAGTTAAAGAGAGCTGTCCATGCTCGGAAGCCATCAAATCTAATGGCTCAAATACCTTCAACTAGAATCCAGACTTTCATTGGAAGCTATAGGAAGCGTTTAGTGGCTGTCATTTCTGCAAAAGAAGGATCTACTAATAATTGAGTTCATTTTTTTTGTGGTGCACAATCTTATGCACCTGCCTAATTTTGTTTAAACAATTATTGCTCACTTTCTGTAAATCCTCTAAACTTTGTTTCACTTTTCAAATATCACTGTGTTTGTCTTTATATTAACAACCAATGATTTATACAAGAAATTCATGAAGATTGACAAGGTTGCCCAAAGTTTCGCACCCCACTGGTATTAGAGTGATCCAGTAGGAATGCATTCTTATTCTTGATTAGCCACCTTGCCCAGTAAGCAGTGAATTGTGAATGATGGGTAGTGTTTCTGAATTGTGATTGTGAAGTGAGACGAATCCAACATTCTGAAATGTTTCTACTAGTAGACTGTATGTTCTAGGTCAGCCAAGCCTTTTGTGAGGAAAAGAAGTTTTTGTGTTATTGGAATAACTTCCTAATCAGTCCCTTCACCTAACTTGTTTTTGTTCTGTCATGTAGACCAAAAAGAAACTTACTGAGGTTTCAGTTGGGCAAATGCGTTTAAGCTATTGATCAGGTTTCCACAGCTGAACATTGTTGGTTTTCCTAACATGAATCATGTGGAGGTCTAGTTTGTGCTTACATATGTGGGTTTTTCATCTCTCTTTGATGTTTCTCTAGAGCGCAGTAGTTGTGTAGTTATTTACTCTACTTATGTTACATTGGGGAGAAAAGTGTTTAAGATTAGATTTCAGCTTCAAACTAGTGTTTTTTTGTATTTCTTGGAAGAGAGAAGTGGGAAAAGCAATAGCATGCACAGAAAGAGAAGGAAGCAAAATCTCTGAATGAGGTTAGTGTGGTTGCACTGAATCTAAGGATTGTGTTGAAAATGTACATCCTTTCTTGATGTTTTTTAAAAAAGATATAATTTAGTACTTTAATTGATGAGTGTGGGAAAATTCCACCTCTAGAAGTTCTAAACCAGCAGTGCAATGACAAATGCAGTTAAGCACTGAAATAAGTTTTCTAATTCATAATTAGATAACCCTTATGAAGACAAGTGGTTAGGTAATTGGATGGATGGATGTAGCTTTAATTCCTATATTTTAAAACATGTGGAGTGTTTCTTGAGGGTGGTGCTCAATGAAAGGCTGTTTGGTTAGTTAAATGTTAGAAGGTTCTGCTTTCCTGAATTTTCAAATAGCTGAAAAAGCCTTAGTTGGACACTTGGAAAAAATAATCCGTCTATTACACTGATAAGTATTGCTATTGCTATGGCTATTGTTTATTTTATGTGGGTTTTACATAGAATACAAGGGAGATACTGAGTTTGTGTCGTACTAATTGATTGTCAGTTGTCATACCATCAGACCATTTCTTAAAACAATGTATCTATCACTGTACAGGTAATGTAAAATGAAAGCCTAGGTTCTATTTTTTTCTCTAAGTTTATGTTAATAAGCTAAGTATTAATTACTGAAGGGAAAACAAAATAAATCAGACCATATAATTACAGAAATTATAAAAGTTATTATTATCAATACAGCAAGGTCATTTGAGTTAAACTGTTAAATTATTAATATTATAATAGACTAGTTCCCAGACTACTGTGACTTTGATCAATACTGGTTGGCTAGTTGGAGCCCACTCTGACCACCTTGAAGCCAATGATGTGCGTTGCAGCGCACTCACACAAACACACGCGCACAGTTGAACACAGTTACAAGCTCAATAAGGCTCTTGCTCAGTTTCCTCCCTGTGTGCCAAACAGAACCGTCAGCCAGCGTAGTGGGTGACTGTGAGCACTCCACATAAACACACACTCACATGCAAATGACTCACAGCAACTGTCTGCATTATAAATACCATGTGACAGTAAGCTGAAGCAAGATGATGAAACATCCTCTGCTCTCTAGGCTGTGTCCCACCTCCTCCGCCCTCTGTCTTCCTCCTGGACTCAGTGGAAAGAGATGAGGTCATCTCATTTCATTCCATCCCCACGATCACCCACCACACTGCAGAGCATATGGCTTTTATATTGACTTCCATGTGCTCAGAGAATAATGTTGCGCCTTCGCTCGACTGTAAAAAACAAACATCCCAAAAAAAATCTTCAATGATTGGATTTTCTCTAAATAAGCCACATTTCTTTCAGAAAAGTGACTTTTTATTTAAAACTGTAAAGTTCTGGAAATTGGAAACATGTGGATTTACTGCATCTCGTTGTACTGGCAGATCTGTGAGTTATTTAAGGCTAATTTTTAATGTTCAGTAAGTTTGGCCTTTATGCAGGGCGTTGGTTACCTCATTGTTAAAAAAAAACTATTATGTGACGTAATTTCCTTTATGTAGGGCAGCCAGGCCATATTAATTCACTTTAAGATTAGTTTATACAATTGCTAAGTCTCTCCTGAAACAAGTGCAAAATTAACCGATTAGGGGACTTGAGGCGCATATTGACTATAAACTATAAGATCTCCTTTCTTTACTTTCTCAATCAGCCACGGTAAACCCATCGCAAGGCAACATAACCAACTTTCTATATAAAAGAGTGAGTTACACAACCAAGAGAGTTTTACCTTTAATGTCACACGAGATGCTCTGGGTTTCAGAAGCCACACCCTGACCCCCTCTTTCCAGTCCAGTCTTTCCAGTCACTCTTCACTGAGCCATCTGGTTTTTCAGAAGTCATGGTGAGTGCATGTGTGAGTAGCTACAAGACATAATAACACACTCACATACCGGTTTCTAACAGCTGCCAGGTTGTTATTGTGTGTGTCCTTATTGTGTATGTTTGGGTTAGCTTCATTAAAAATGTATTTAAGTGGACAAATATCTTTGATGGTAATAGGAGGCTTATGTTTTTGTTTTGTGAATACAGAAGTGGAGTTGATTTCTTTTGTTTTGTGTTTGTTTTAGCGACATTAGAACTTTTAACAATTGTTCTTAAAATGTGATCTGTATCTTAAGTTATGAGTATAGACAATAACAATGCACCAAAGTTAATGATACAGAAACCATAGAATATTTCATCTAATCATTGATCACACCAATAAAACATTTAAATGCTGTAAAAGTTGTACCCTTTGATTAATAACTGGTTGAGATCTCATTTGTCATCAGTAGCTTCAATCAAGTACCTTCTTGCTTTCTGTAGCTGTGTATTATATCTGTACAACATTTAGGAGAACCTTTAGCTCTGTCATATTTATATTGAAGGTCTGGTGAGAACGGATCTTTTGAGGTCATTCGAAAGCATCTCTATTGTTTTGGAGTCAAAAAGCAGATTTTCTTTCTTGCCCCAGAGGCAACACCGCAGCTCGAAATTATTATGCTCACTCTACCCTATTTAACCATTTGCATGATGTGTCTATGTTGGCTTAAAGTTCCCCTTTTACACCATACCAAATGCTGTGAACAATTCAACATTATTTTCATCACCTATACAAACATTTCCTCAAGAGAGGGAGAGCAGGCTTCAGAACAAGAAATCCATCTTTTGTGGTAGCTCAGTCACAGCCCAGACTCCAACCCAATATATGTGCTGTGGAATGATGTCAAAAGAATATGTCTGAGCTGAAGTAGTTCTGTGAAGAGGAATGTGAACTTTATGCAGGTCTGATTTTCAGCTACCCGAAGTGCTCATTTGAGGTTACTGTGGCCAAGGGGAGTACAACCAGTAAGATGATTTACTTACTTTTTCCATTAGCACTTTATCATGGAAGATGATAATTGGTTCTGTGATATTATCTCAGGTACTTTGTGTTTTTCTAATAGTAAACAAACAAACATAACAGCTGTTTCTTTACCTATTCAGATAGACACATACCTGTTCCAGATTTAATATTTAATTTAAACTGCTATACTGAATTTTGAACAAGCTACCTCTCACTGTGTAACAAATGTATGATTAGCATTAGATTCTCAAACTCTAGGGGTAGATTAACTTAAAACAGTAGTACCTCAGTTGGTAGAGCAGTCATCTACGAGATGTTTTAAAATTGACACAAACTGTGTTAACACAAAGATGCAATATTAACACTTTATGTGCTTTGTTTGCTTACACATGTTGTTTTAGGAATAATACATTAAAATAACACAAAATCAATCTTAATACTCATTTTATTTAAACAATGACATTTTTAACAATAATCATACACAAAGTCATTACAGCATTTGAAATTCATTAAAGTATCTACTCCACCTTTAACATCAGTTCATTAAAAAACATTTTATCTTGGACAGATGTAAATCTCCTCACCCCTATAACTTCTAAATGTCAAAATGTCTAGAGGTCGAGAATCTGGTAACTCATAAGGAAACTTTATGAATAGAATAGAATAGACTTTTATTGTCATTGTACAGGGAGTACAACAAAATTTTGAATCTGTACTCATCCAACCTTTCCACGGCACAGGCAGAGAAGTGTATTTAACTCTAACCAGCCTAACAAAAGCGAACAGAGTATTTCTGTACACCTTTGTTATAAAATGAACAACTTCCCTAAAGGTAGGTTCCTGGCCAGAATTTATTGACAAGATCAAAATACTCTCTGTTCTGTATGTATGTCACCAGTGTGTCAACACTGACTAAAGTTGACACACTGACTGTCTCTGTTGCTTCACATTCAAAAGTGACCAATCGTTCATTTAGTTTGTCACCATATTCCAAAGAATGGACAAAAACTAAATATGAATTTGGTATACAAACTTTTAAAACTAATGGGTCTCCAAATTTCCAACTGTGCATATGCTGCACTTGATTTTGTAGGTCAGAGTCTTTAATATATGACTGAAATTTAAAACTGCACATGCTTGCCGTTTGAGGGGATTATGCTAAGCTTCAAACCTCATACACCATAGTTTTGACGAAGGACCAAATCTGATCATCAAACTTGGATAATATAGTTAAAAGATAGTTATTTGAGCTGTCTATGATGTGTTGTTTCAGAAACACAGCAAGGGCTTTTGACAATGGTAGCAAATACAATATTGCATATCTCTCTCAACAAAATGAATAACCTCCAATGCAAACTTTAATGAATGACAATGTCCCTCAAAATAAATGGCAAGTTTTGCGTAAGGCATTACATCAGGGCTGCTGTTAGCTTAATAGCAATATCAGATTTCACGTTGAGGATGATACTTGGCTTTTTTCTTTGTGTTTGAATGCCCATAGTCATAGCTTACTATTCTTTCATAAAACTGTTCCAGGAACAACAGCTTTTCTATCACCACCTTCAGCGCTAAGCAATTCCTAAGTATGTTATTCGTCTTGACAAGTTAGCCCTTATTGGGACTCTTTGTTGTAGTAATTTAACAACTTTACAAGTTACAGTTCTTTGCACATCACTCAATGTTGCATTAAAACACAATTACATCTTTGCAGCAAAAGTGGCAGCTTGACTTGTAATTGACACTGCATCCACAGACTTTGAAGAACACGAAATACCATCCTCTTCACCGCAAGACAATGTGTTATAAGTCAAATTAATTGTTGCTTGTGGTGCTTGTTCCATTGTTTTGCGTAATTTGGTCTGGCACATCTTTGCCTGAAAACTAGGTGTCCATGTTTAGTATGCCATATTCTAATAAATGCTGTCATGAAAAAAACCTTGACTTGAATTTTTCATAACATGAACAATTGTTATTGTGATAATTACGCCATTCTGACTGCAAATTATTGTGTTGTCATTTCCATCACATAAGAAATGTACAGCTCGAAGATGCCAAGACGCGAAGTCTCCTAATGTCAAAACTGATTCACTGTTAATGATTATAATTATTAATTTCTCTATTTTGTTGTTATATATATCGTCATGCCCATTAATTAATTATACCCCTGGCAAATTTGGACTTAAAGTTTTTTTTTAACCAACAAGTTATTTTTTGACAGGAAATGACATATGTGTCTCCCAAAAGATAATACAACAATGTAAAAGAAAAATTAAGAGGAAAAAAAAAGTTCTCCATGTCTGGAAGATGGCAGAAACCAACTGGAAACAACAGGCTTGACACGGGAAACATGAAAAGTGGGATGAATGCGAAGAGATCCGGGGAGACGCAGACGAATCGCCACAGGGTTGACAACCTTCAAAACAGGGAACAGACCAACAAAACAGGGAGCCATACGCGATACTCCGTCCTCAGCGGCAGGTCAGCTGCAGAGAGCCAGACCCGCTGGCCAACCTGGGCAGCAGGAGAGGCCGAGCGTTTCTTTTTGGCCTACCGGGCGTAGTTGCTGTGCGCCTGAAACAGGGCCTGGCACGCGCGTCGCCAGGCTAGGTGACACAACAGACCAGAGCCGCAGCAGAGGGGACAGCAACTTCAGATTTTAGGCTGGGGAATAATGGTGGCTGCTACCCCAGGACCACCTGAAAAGGTCATACCCGTGGCGGCGGACAGGAGCGAGTTGTGAGCGCAGAGTAGACGCAGGCTGGTTTCAAGCTGCTGGTTAAGTCTCTCTACCTGGCCGTTAGTCTGCGGGTGGAAACCAGAGGAGAGACTGATGGAGATGCCTGATAAACGGCAGAACTCCTCCCAGAATTTAGCAGCAAACTGGGGGCCTCGGCCCAAGACGATATTGCGAGGTAGGCCGTAGAGCTGGAATACATGGTTACCCAAGACTTCTGCAGTTTCTTTAGCTGAGGGGAGTTTAGCTATAGGAATGAAATGAACCATTTTAGAGAATCTGTCAACTATAGTGAGTATACATGTATTTCCGTCAGAGGGGGGCAAGCCCGTGACAAAGTCCATGGATAGGTGAGTCCAAGGATGGCTGGGAACGGGAAGGGGACTAAGAAGGGCACAGAACAAGATCTCCCAGACCCAGCCCGCAGAAACCTAATCTTTAACATCCAAGGCTAGAGTGGGCAACAAATAACGCTGTCGGACAAGGAAACAAATGCGGGATGTACTGACAGGCGAGAGGAATGACAAGAATGTATTACCTTGGGAAACGCTCTGGGACAAACAGTATCCCCTTGGGGGCAGCGAGAAGGGCCGGGATTCTGAATTAGGGAGAGGGAGTCGGCCTTGCCATTGCGGGCGCCTTGGCGGTAAGACAGAGAAAAGCAGAAGTAATTAAAAAACGGGGCCCACCGAGCCTGGCGAGGGTTAAGCCGTTTTGCAGATTTCAGATATTCTAGATTCTTGTGGTCCGTGTAAACTATGAACTCCCTCCAGCCAGTGTCGCCATTCCCATAGTGCGAGTTTAATTGCGAGCAGCTCTCTGTCAGCAATGCTATAATTGCACTCAGCAGGGGTCAGGCGCCTGGAAAAGAAAGCACAGGGATGGAGCTTTTGGTCACGAGGTGCCCGCTGGTAAAGAACTGCACCCACCCCCGATTTTGAAGCATCAACCTCCACTTTGAACTTTTCTTCAGTTCTGAGAAGGCCCTGTCAGCTGAGTAATTCCACCAAAAACTTACCTTGGTGGAGGTGAGGTGGTGTAGGGGAGCTGCTACTGTGCTGTAACCTTGAATGAATTTCCTGTAGAAATTAGCGAATCCCAGGAACCTTTGAAGTTGTTTACAGTTTTCTGGCATGGGCCAGGTGGTGACGGCTTCGATCTTAGCAGGGTCCATGGCGATGTGGCCGGGTGACAGGACAAAACCTAGAAATGATACGGTCGAGGTATAAAAGTCACATTTCTCAGCTTTACGAACAGACAGTTTTGTAGCAGTCTCCGAAGCACAGCCCTAACGTGTGCAAAACGTTCGTCTCAGATTGGGAAATTTCAGAATATCATCAAGGTAAACAAAAACAAACTTCATCAGCATATCACCCAAAACATCATTGACCAGGTTCGGAAGGAGTGTCAAAAGCTGTTTTCCACTCATCGCCCTGTGGACCAGATAGTAGGCATTACAAAGATCTAGCTTGGTGAAGATGGTGGTGTCCTG
>JAUMHF010000010.1:13129330-13193736 GCA_032359275.1 Microctenopoma steveboyesi | reverse complement strand
TGTTTTCCACTCATCGCCCTGTGGACCAGATAGTAGGCATTACAAAGATCTAGCTTGGTGAAGATGGTGGTGTCCTGTAGTAGCTCAAAAGCGGAATACAAAAAGGGTAATGGGTACTTGTTCTTAACAGTAATATCATTTAATCCCGAAAGTCAGTGCACGGGTGGAGACCGCCGTCCTTCTTACCTACAAAGAAGAAGCCAGCCCCAGCAGGAGAGAAGGAGGTTCAGATGAGACCGGCGTCCAGAGCCCCAGAGATGTATTTCCAGGCTGGGAAAGGAAATACAGGCGACCCCGCGGGGGCATTTACCAGGAAGCAGTTCAATGGCACAGTCATAAGGCCGATGAGGAGAAAGAGAAGTGGCCCGATCCTTGTTAAACACTTCCTTAATATCAAGATAGTGAGCAGGTACTTTGGACAGGTCAGGGTAGGAGGGATCCTCCTCGGTGGGGGGCTGGTTCAGCTCTGTAGGTGGAGAGCGGAGGCAGCGCGCCAGGCAGGTCGGGCTCCATTCCAGAACGCTGCCGGTGCGCCAGTCCAGTCGGGGATTGTGCAGAACAAGCCAGGGGTAGCCTAAGACTACGGGTTGGACCGGTGTGTGAATGATATAAAAGGTTATTTTTTCAGTGTGGTTATTGATGGACAAGGACAGCTCCTGTCAAAAATTAAAGCAGCAGCTGAAATAAAGTGGGTTAGCGAGTTGGTGAGAGAGGGAGAGGGGATTCAGCGACAGTGTGTCCGACAGGGATTCCTCTTCGTGTGCACACAACGAATAATATGAGCCATTCAGGGGGAATCCAGAATCCGAGTTGAGGGCAGGCTTGGTATCCAATAGTGCAGCCAAAAATCCAAGGGACAAGCGCAGACAGAATCCTAAGACGAGGCAGGGGTCGGAGACCCAGAAAACACCAGGTTCGGGGACAGACGTAGGCAGAAGCTCACAAGGAGTGACAGGGGTGGGAAGCAGGTTCAAAAACAGGCTGGAGAGTAGACTCATCGAGACGGTCTCACAATCTGGCAGCGTTCAGTGGCGAGGGGAGACGTTAAATAATGCGGGCCGAAACACAGGTGAACCCTATCAGGAATAATTAGGTAGTAAATTGAGCAGGTAGCAAAAGGTAGGGAAAGGAAGTTTACCAAAATAAAAGGAGGAGACCTGACACTATTTAAGAGTGTAGTTGGATGTCCAGTGCCACCTGGCTACATGTCAAGGTGTCCTTTGACAAGACACCAAAAAAACACCAAAGGGAGGTATGTATTACCATTATTGTTGTTGGTATTATATATCAGTTAACTCTTCCTACTCCCAAGTCTTGGGATCTAAGATTTAACAATATATATACTGTATATGTATATTACAGAGATGCTCACTGGGTCTAGACCCAGACTTGAGTCTGTGTTCACTTGGTAAACACTGACCTAATCACCATCGTAATTCTAGCTGTCTAGTTCTTTTGGCTCCTTTACTGTGGTAAAACTGCTAGATTGTGTGACAGAATGCTAACAGGCTGTGCTTGCAATGGCTCAACTGAACATGCCTTTTAGGGAAGGGTGAAACCACATCACTGTAAAGTAAATGGGTGTGGTGGATTTATATTGTAACATGAGACAAAGCCAGAGAATAAAAGTGAAATGGAATGCAGCACAGTATTCTTTTTATCTTGTTTTCGTAATCACTGGAAGCCAAAATCACAACCAAAAAACACATTTCAATAGGATGAAAAAAAAAATGAGTAAAGAAATACACATACTTTTAAGAAATAATATATTTTTGTAGTGCAGTATAGATGTGGAAAGCAATTCACTCCTATATACTTAGTTTTTGGTATGTTGTTGGGGGCAATACACTCTGGCCAGCACCGCTTGGCATTTCGCTTTTTAAAAGACATAAGTAAACTCGGTCAGGCAGCTGTGCAGGATTAGTGTCTGACAGAGTGACAGACTGAAGTTTAACTCACTGTTCTGACCAGAGTTTGTGGCACTGTAGCAAATGGAGTTAAACTTTTGATGTGCTCTCGCATTTGGATGTAAGTTCTTTGTGACAAACTCAAAACTCTTGAAATCTGAACTACCTTAAACTACTCTTTTTACCAACCAGATCATCTTTCTCATTAATTGGAACTGAAGCCTGCGTCCTGCTGCTGGTGACATGAATGAGAGTAGACAGCGTTTTCTAATTCTATACTGTGTGTAAAATATATTGGTATAAAAAGGTTATCATTATACTGCTCAGTCCTACTACTCGCCTGACTCCACTGAGTCTTCACACAACTCTTTCACTTCAAACTAGTGTGATGAGCGCTGATATGAAACACAAATGTTTCACATGAAAAAAAACAGCTTCCTATACAACCCATCAACACTAGTCTAAGGTTTATTACAAATATGTTAAGTGTTGCATGGCTGAATAACTGCATATACGTAAAGCATCTTCTGTTTGTTTAAGCTGGCACCACAGATAGTATGAATACTGGAGGGTGTCTTAACACAACTGCTTATGTTTGCATGAGTAAAAGTAGCCACTATGGCTGTACCAACAAAATTTGAAAGGAAAACTAAAATGGGGTAAGAATGATCGCACACACAAACATGTCAATGCATGGAATGAACAGGGGGTCAATCAGGGCAGTAATGGAGGAGGCATGTTTGAATTTCCTGTGTACTGATTGATAACAGCCTTCTTTATATGGACCCAAGATTACATGTACGCACACACATTATCACGACTCTGAAAAGAGAAGCCCGCTCTGGTTCATGAACATGAGACACTACAATCATCTCCTTTTACTATTACCATATAAATTAAATATAGTAAAATGGTAATAGTCTATTACCACAATTAGCTCAGGTGTAATACAACATCAGGTCAGGCAACCAGCCATGGATTACTTCCAGGGTGGACAAGGGGTCTTTTCAGTCAGATGCTAAAAGATGACTATTTCGATGAATTTGAGGTTCAACGGTCACTTGAAGTGGGTAGGCAGTAGGCAGGAGTTTAATGTTGGTTAAAGAGGGGATGTTTTGAAGATGGATGAGGAGATTAAGAGTTTTTTTTTGAGGGACTGGAGTCTTGATACAGGGTTATATGTTGTACTGACTAAATGGTAAATATTAAATGTTCTGCACTTATATAGGTTTTGTCCATTTGAAAAAGAAAACTGGTAATGAATAGCTAAAATCTTACACTGAAATTTACAGTAGTGGTAAAGTTTTGTTTTCACCTAGGAAACTATGAAGATGCACCTTCTCAGCATTCACACAAGTAATGTTTGTACCTCAACAAATTACTAATGGAGAGCAAAAGAGTTACTTATTGGCAAGTATGGTTCCCTTAAAGACAACGTGCTATTGGCAAGCTGTGGGAATAGGCACTGATTTTATTTCTTGCAGTCAAATGCATTGATCATGGCAAATTTAGTGACATGGTTGCATGGTTGTGCACTGGGAAAAAGAAAGAACACAAAATTCAATTCATGAGCATAATTCTAGAGTCTTGGGTATTTCTTAAATATAGACCCAACTAAAGGTCTTTTTACCATAATTTTCCAGACCTTTGACCAACGGCTCACAATCTTCATCAGCTGGTGTTTGCTATTTTCTCATGAACATGACATGCTTTTAGGACTTCTGATAAAGGTTTTATATAGTATACAATTATACGTAAATACATAGAAGAAGAAGAAATACCCCAAGAGAAGCTTGATGATTTAACTAATCTAAGGATGTGAGTAAAGAGTCAGCCAAATAAATAAATGAGGTTAAGACTATTTATTTTGGTTCAAGGCTGCACGTCAGATTTCCCAATTTAATGGTTCAAGCCCACACTTCCAGCTGGAACTGGACTTTGTGGAGAAAACACATTTTTAGACATTGCTTCCATCTGTTTTGTGATCATTTAACCCCAAGCAGGTACAGCTACAGTGCATACAGAAAATATTCAGATCCCCTTCCCTTTCTTCCAGCATGTTTTGTTGTGTCCAACTAATTTTTTTCTCATTCACCTACACTCAAAAAAAAAAAGGTTTGGTAGGGCGCCAAACTCTTTGAAGAATTCCAGTTCTACTGAATGTCATCAATTTGAGAATTATGGAGGCCGTTGTCCTCTTTGGTGCAAAAGAATAGCTTTTATCACATCATCATCTGTGCATGTCGACTGGTTGCCTTTTTGTGTGTTTTCCTTGTGTTTGTTAAGGGTTTCTCAGGGTACTTCACCTTCCTCACACAGTCTAAAGACATGTATGTTGGCTTAATTGCTGGCTCTAAATTGCCCATAGGTTTCAATGTGAGTGTGAATGGTTGTCTGTCTCAACAAGCCAGCCCTGTGATAGAATGCCGACCTGTCAGTGGTGTACCCCACCTCTCACCTAATGGCAGCTGGAATTGGCTCCAGCACCGTCACAATATTAAACAGGAGTAACAGGATCATAGGTGAATACTCCACAAACTGGCAATCATCCATAAAGATACAACAGCGCAGAAAGAGACATGAAACTGAGAAGGTTTTTAGAGGAAACAGTATGATTACTCAAATGTGCAATTTAGCCCAAACTGCTGTAAAACGATCTAGTTCTATTCACAACTTCAGCAACTTTGTCATGCACACACTCAATCACATACCTTTATATATGGCCATATAGACACAGTTACACTCATGTCTCCTCTGGTGAAGATGGTGATGATAATGATGATTGGACTTCCAGGCTTGGACATTAAGGCTGGCTCACCTATCAACAGCAACGCACTCTGACTGGAGATTTATAATAGCTTGACGTCAGCATCTCTTACACACTTCCTGTGAAGAAATGTGAGCCTGAAGTGTGACTGTGTGTGTGTACATGTGTATGAAAATCTGAAATCCAGTTGAGCATCATTTGTGTTTCCAAGTGTTTCAGAGTCTCACAAAGTAAAGCATTCAACCATGACCTGTGTGTTGTTCTAGTTATAGCACTGTGGTGGGTTAATGCAAACCATGTGTGTGCTGTATTAATACACACAGGCACATATGCAACAAGATGTATGGAGAAATGCAAATGCACATTCTGCAAATAAAACCAGCTGCAAAAACTTACATTTTAATGTCATATTTTCCCCTTGGGGTTAAGGATCAGACAGGGCATGCATATCTATACCACATGTGAGCAGAGTGCATTAGTACATTTCAGTTTAGGGTAGTTCATTTTCCCCACTAATTAATTTGACCATATTGTGTCTGGTCTGTATGGAAAACAGGCACAAACCTAGCTTTGAAAAGACACACGCATAAGTGATTATGCTCGCTACTGGCTGTGTTGGCAAAAGAGCACAGCGTTGTTGAAGGTGGAGCTGATACACTGCAGCCTGTTGTAACGCAGCCAGCGGGAGTTCTGTGATCCAGAGGAATTCCTTCTGTCCTTCTGTCCTCACCCACATTCAAGCCTCTTGGCTCAGAAACCTTATGCCTCAGAAACCTCAGAAAAATTATGCTTAAAGCTCAGATCTTTAAACGTTTGCTTTGGGAATAATATGTATTTAGGATAGGTTCATTCCATGTTACTTTTGTTGCCATTATCCTCAAGTGTATTTAACATTAAAGTTGTGTTGAGTAATAAATGAATGAGTAAAATACTTATTCAGATGGAATGATGAAGATATCAACAATTTGCGTCACGACTTTTGTAATCACTAAATGGCATCAATGTAAAGACTAGATATTTTTTTCTGATACTGACTTGCAGCATCACATTGTATTTATCCTTGATCTCTGTGGTTTGACATTTAAGGAGACTTTCAGCATTAGTTGACCTTATTCCACCTTGTTTAAAAAGATCCGTTCAAAGACTCTAATCTTTTAATAACTATGCTGGTGACTTTAGCACACTTGCAGGTCAACTTTCAAGGTAATGACAGCTGTGGAATCCAAACGTAACAATTCCCAGGTTGGATGAATGCGACAACCCTTATGTCTTTTTGGGAGTGGCTATTACAACAGCAAGTTGTTCTCTCTTTCACTTTTTGGGCTTTAGAGTCGTTAAGAATGTCAGGTTGGGTCAACCTCCTGATGTAGCAGGGTGCGGTCTCCAAGCACACTGAATGACTTACAGTCTGTATATATGGAAGAAAATCAGCGACCTGGTTTGACCTTTGCTGAATTTGCAGAGTCTCTTCCAGAGCCTTATACTGAGAAATATCAGTGTTGA
Source organism: Microctenopoma steveboyesi (assembly GCA_032359275.1). Taxonomy (NCBI): domain Eukaryota; kingdom Metazoa; phylum Chordata; class Actinopteri; order Anabantiformes; family Anabantidae; genus Microctenopoma; species Microctenopoma steveboyesi. Next base: position 13,187,559 of record JAUMHF010000010.1, on the reverse strand, counting down.
TGTAGATATGTTCATGTTTATGGTTATGTGGTTGGCTGCTGTTTAGACAGGCATGCATGGAATACCAGCCTTTTTCTGAAAAAGGGGGAAACAAGCTGAATCAAAAAAAAGCTCAGATTGATGGCGGTCACTTGGGCAAGGCAGAGTTGGTCCACTTTGTTGACCTGTTACCCTTCTGACACAGATGAAGATGAGGTGAGACAAGAAAGCCTGAAACACTGTGCTCTTCTGTCTGACTGAGACAGAAGCTCCTAAGCTCCCAGAAAATATTCCATTACAAATACCATTAAATTGTTCTACTCACATATAAGTAATAATTAAATTAACTATGTAATAAGTAAATTAACTACTGTATATTAAAAACTGTATATTTTTATCCATGTAGAGTTTGATGCACTAAGTTACTTAACACCTCTGGCCACAGCTTGGGAAGTGGCAAAAACATCAAGAATTTTTAGGCTAATCAGTGTTGCCGATGGTAAAACATCAGCATCAACATTACCCAACATGTTTGCTGCATATATAAAAAAACAACACATGGTTACTATGTCAATGTTATGTTTATTCCACTGTACAAGTGTACAAAAATCATAACCTTTGGTGCTTTAATATTAATTAATAAAAAAACATTTTTCTTGCGAATGTCTTTTGAAACAGATCTGGTTTTGATGTCCTCTGTTTTTTTGTTTCTGTGGTTTAGTTTTTGCTTTCTTTCTACCATAAAAATATTTGTATTCTTTTTAATATTTCCAACTGTTCTTTTCTTCTCATTCTTAGTGACTGCATAATGACAGTCAGAAATCAAGAATTATAATTTTATTGGGAATCTTAAAGCATCCGCAGTCCTGACATTGCCATTAACCATTTAGGTGCTTTAACTTTACTGTGCAAGACTGCATGTCTGAATAATGTCTCAAATAAGGTCAGGAGCAGAAGTGCAATTTAACTGGGACACGCCTAGCAGATTTACGTGACACTTTCCGCTTCCTGTAAATTATTAAGAAGGCCAAGAGGGTTTTTGGCTCCGTTTGCTAATTATTTGCTTAATCACCCACCTTTTGACAATTCTTTTGGACACAATCATTCAGTTAGTCCCAATAAATGCATTCATCAGTCTGATGTGACCCTGCGTCTTTGGTTTTCCCATCAGCCCCTACACCAGTGGCGCCAAGGGAATAAAGCTTGCTTTGTCTGAAAAGCAAATAACATAAGGCAAACTAGAGAGGGGGGTGGGTTGAGAAACATATTTATTCCAGACTTCTGACATATAACACTGCGTTGGTTAATGGGTCACTTGGATCAGCAAGATCTTTTGTGAGGAAGAGCTAAGTATAGTTTGTATTTAAGATGACACTAAAACATCCAAATTAGGCAGAGGTGCTGTTGCCTTAATAGAATTTATGTTTGTAACACAACATTTACCATTCTTCAGAAAGACATCCGTTACTATAATGATTTTTCCTCTCCACAGACTTTGCAAAATGCATGTCAATTACAAGGATGTCGAAAGCACCGAAAGCATGTTGTGCACGTACGTATCATGTCTATATATAGGACGGCATGATAGCTCAGTGTTTAGGGCCGTTGTCTTCCAACCCAAGGGTGAGTGGTTCGGTTCCCAGTCCTGGCAAGCTCTATGTCAAGGTACCCTGAAGCTTAGCTCTTGACAGGGGCAGCCTGTCCACAAAGGATTTCTCCAAGGGTCTTTCTATGGTATCAATCATTATTATTATTATATGTTAGAATAAGGTTAAGGTTAGGATATTAGCTTTACATGTGATCATTGTAGTAAGGGTAATGTGTTATGGTAGTGAGGCGGGGTGTCTGAAAAACATGACAGGTTGATGCCAGACTGAGCAGGGAAGGGGCCAAGTTATTAAAGTATCTCAATTTCTGTTAGATTTAATCTCAGTCAAGGGGCCAAACACTGATGTCACTGTTGACTTTTTTTACAGCAGAGCCAAGCCAACATCTATCCAGTGTGAGATTTCACTGAGATCACACACACCCAGACACACACATTACAACAAAGAAAAAGTGTGTGTGACTTCAGGCACCGTGAAGAATACGTTGAGTTACAACACATGCTTTTTCACTGTAATCCAGCCGTGTTTTCATCGCTCATCGTTTCAACACACACATGCACACCACATATTTCCTCTCCGTCATCAAATCTCCCCCTGATAAGAGTTTCATAGCTCAACTAAAATCCTCCCACTAGATTTCTTCACTGACGTGAGGGTCATCTGGCCTGCACCCCTTCCCACAATGCACTGCAGTGAGCACAGCCACCTTCCTCTACTCTTGAAAACAACTCAAACCCGACCATCCACTTGTTTTAAGCTCGTCTGGCCTTGTTGCTCTCAGACCGGCAAAGTGGGTTTTAATGGAGATAAAATCTGGAGGGGTTTTGGGTTCAGATTAGCCAGCAGATTGTTTTGACAGGCATGTCCAAAGCAATTGTCTCCAACCTTTCTGTGTGTGTGTGTGTGTGTGTGTGTGTGTGTGGCCCTTTATTGCCTGTTGAACTCAAGGCTCTTTGTTTCTGGGGAAGGAGGCCAAACTGTGAGACAGAGTGAATACAAAAGAAGTTACTCTTCAAATGTGTAACATATGTACAACTAAAGTGGGATAAATCAATATTTTTATATATACAATGGCTCAGATTACTGTGTGTAAAGTTAAATGTGTCTCTAATAATAATAATCTATAATAATGGGTCTGTTATTATAGATTATTATTATAGATTACAAATTAGAATCTCACTCTGCAGTTTTAATCAGATTTATGAAGGCTTTTAGTCTCTGTAGCCGATTGTTTTGGTTGTAATTTTTCCATATTCTGCACTCATAAACACACTGTATGCTACCTGTTCAGCATCAAAATAGCTAGACAAACTGAGCCAGCTGGCTTGCTGAAAAACTGTGAATTACTTATTAGCTGAAAATCCAAGTAGACCCTGTGTTGTGTATGTAGATATATTGTCACTAGATGTAGTGATTTTTAGAGCCCTTAAGTAAGTATTTTTCAAGGAAGTGACAGATCTAATGATTTTTGTATAGTCTTTAGGTACTAGTTAGAGAAACACACTGAAATGTCTCTGTGAATGATCCTGTCACTTGTTGATGCCTCACACCTGAGGTTATGAGGTTGTCCACATTTCCAAAACATCTTTTTGGGATGTTGCCTAAATGTCTTACTGAAGCACTGTGCCTACTACTTTATATGGGAGAAAAAAGTTAGGGACTTGTCTCAAGTCGGCCTGGTAGCTTAATGGGTAAAGTATCAGACTGGGATGCAGAAGGTTGCAGGTTTGAAACCACGTCTGACTATTGACCTGACCAGGTGAGCCCTTGTGCCAGACACCAAGGGCTAGCTTCTTGTGAGTCACTTTGGATAAAAGTCTGCAAAGTAAGGTAAAGCAATTAATGAAGTTTGTATGAAAAAAATCCAGAGTTCAGTCTGTTTTGTCTTCAACTCCTCAGTTGAGTTTTCATCCATCCATTCATCCATTCATCTTTATCCCCGTGTCCGAGGTTGGGTTGCTGGGGTAGCAGCGTCAGCAGGGTTACCCAGACTTCTCTCTCCCTGGCCACTTCTTGGACTGGGGTCTTTTAGTACGGAGGCAGACCTTCTGCATACTCGTTTGTTATAGATGCTCTGCAAACTGCAGACTTTACTCTGCAGACTTTTGTTGTCGATAACAGCGATGTAAGCCTTTGTGCTGGGCGGTATAATGATACATACAGAATGTTTTTGTTATGATATGGATTTCCTTTATACAGTTTTAAAAATCCTAAACAACATTCAGATTATAGCGGAGCACAAAACATTCAGATTGTAGCAGAGCACAAAACAATAATTACAAACAAGTGAGGAGACACACACACTGTGAAATTTGAGAAGTGAAACGAAGTTTATAGGATTTACAGAAAGTGTGCATTAATTGTTCAAACAAATCTAGACAGGTGCATACATTTGGGCACCTTTGTGATTTTATTGATTCCAAAACCTTTAGAACTAATTATTGAAACTCAAATTGGCTTGGGAAGCTCAGTGACCCCTGACCTCCATACACAGGTGAATCCAATTATGAGAGAAAGTATTTAAGGGGTGGCAATTGTAAGTTTCCCTCCTCTTTGAATAATCTTTGAAGAGTAGCAACATGGGGGTCTCACAACAACTCTCAATGACTTGAAAACAAAGATTGTTCACCATCATGGTTTAGGGGGAGGATACAGAAAGCTGTCTCAGAGATTTCAGCTGTCTGTTTCCACAGTTAGGAACATATTGAGAAAATGAAAGACCACAGGCACAGTTCACTGTACATCATTCAACTATTGTGCGCACTTTACACAAGGAGATTCTGTATGCGAGAGTGAATCAGAGGAAGCCTTTTCTCCGCCCACAGCACAAACAGAGCTGCTTGGAGATGATAAAGCACATTTGGACAAACCAGCCTTATTTTGGTATTGCTAGAAAAACAACTTTACCTACAGTAAAATATGGTGGTGGCTCCATCATGCTGTGGGGCTGTGTGGTCAGTGCAGGGACTGGGAATCTTGTCAAAGTTAAGGGACACATGGATTCCACTCAATATCAGCAGATTCTGGAGACTAATGTCCAGGATTCAGTGACAAAGCTGAAGCTGCGATGCGGCTGGATCTTTTAACAAGACAACGACACTAAACACGGTTTAAAACCTACTAAGGCTTTCATGTAGAGGAACAACTACAACGTTCTGGAATCTTAGTCCCCAGACCTGAATATCATTGAAAATCTGTGGTGTAAGTTAAAGAGAGCTGTCCATGCTTGGAAGCCATCAAACCTGAATGAACTAGAGATGTTTTGTAAAGAGAAATGGTCCAAAATACCTTCAACCAGAATCTAGACTCTCATTGAAAGCTATAGGAAGCGTTTACAGGCTGTCATTTCTGCAAAAGGAGGATCTACTAATTATTGAGTTTCTTTTTTGTGGCACCCAAACTTATGCACCTGCCTAATTTTGTTTAAACAATTATTGCACATTTTTTATAAATCCTATAAACGTTGTTTCACTTCTCAAATATCACTGTGTGTGTCTCCTATATGATATATTTAATTGAAATTGAACAACTAACAATTTATACAGGAAAATCATGATGATTGACAAGGTTGCCCAAACTTTCGCACCCCACTGTATTTATATAATGTGTAAGGTCTTAAACCTTACACACGCACTGTAAAGTGCCTTGAGATAACTTATGTTATATATATATATATAAATAAAGTTAAGTTAAATTGAATATTATGTATTTACATCAAGTTGCAACATGCTTACCTCAGCTTCATTGTTTTTCCAGCTTGGAAAAATAAACTGGAGCAGGTCTTTATCAAAAGACCTACTACGTTGTTATATCTTGTGTGTCTAACCACACATTGGCTCCTAATAGAACCTTTACATAATGAAAATGTAAATAATGCGCTGTAGCTCAGAAAATTCATGATTAGTACATTTCTAAACAATGTGCCATACATTAAAACACACACACACACACACATATAACCCTACAGCACTAGGTCAGTTACACAAAGATTACAGTAATTATCCTTTAGGGAATAACAACTTCTGTCATTCTGTCGTTGTTCCCGAGCTAGTAGAACTGAAAGGTGAGGCCTTGTTTGCTCCCTCAGTCTCACGTTCCTGACTGAAATAGTGCAGTCCTGAGAAAAAAACACAGCATAGCCTCAGTATGACTGGCCTTCCTCTTCCACCTCCCCATCCCTTTGTGGCAGATGGGATGTTGAACTAAAGCTGCGTGCTGTAGCCCCTGGGGATGGAGAGAATCAGCAGCTTATGGTAATAGGTTATAATTAGGGAAGTCAGCCTCCCTCTCTCTTTCTTTAAATGTTTATTTCCTTCCCTCCTGTATGTGGCCTAACCTCAACAGAGTGTAATTAAAATCATGACCATGTCTGAAGATACAGGGGTGGAATTCGTGTTGATAGATGCAGTCCCATGTGTATATCATCAGTATTAGAAGCAATTATTATTAAGGAGGTCACAGGAGGTCAAGGTATATTCAGAACAAGAAATGGCAGACTATCCATACAGACAGAGAGGAGGAAAAGGAGGAGGAGAAAGTATGGCATAAGAAAAGAGGAAAATGCTGCCTTCAGTGCACTCAGGTAAATCACATTGTGGGAGATAAAGTTGATCACAAATTCCTGTGTAATGTGTAGAAAAAACACAATACAAAAAAATCTGTGTATGTCATGAACAATTATACTAAATACATATACCATCATGATAAACAACATTGTTTTGATAGAGCATACTTACTATTCTCTATACAGTAATAAAGATAAGGACTGCATATTTTAACACAAACTAAATCTTTGATTTTAAAATGTAAAATGTAGTGTAATCTAAACTGATAATGTATTAGAGTCCCTTATATCAAAAGTTCCGTTTTATTTTTATCTCCGGCCAAAAAGTGTCCCTATTTCCCATTGTATATAAATGCAGCGTAAGGATCCATGCAGGCAGTTTTCAGGAGAGAGAGAGAGCGCAAGAGTGGCAGAGAGACATCTGGACAGAGGGGAGGAGGGAAACAGGAGGAGGAGAAATATCCGGAGAAAAAGTGTGAAAGCTACGGAGAGACGTTTTAGAGGCCGGCTCGCTAGAAAAGGAATAATCGGAGGTTGAAACAGAAGTTAGGAAACAAAGGACTGAAGATTGTGCGCGCGTGTCTGTTTGTTTGGATTTTACCGCTGTCGGGGAGCGGCTGGGCACGCGCCTGTGTCGTGTGCGCGTGCTGATTAGATGAGTTGGAGCTCACGATGAGGAGCGACCCTGTTCTGTTCACTTCCAGCAGGGGTGAGTGGCTCCACATGGAGTGTTAGATTTTCATTCTAATTGATTTAATCGTGAAAAGTCCCCGTTAATAGTCTTTTTGTTATAGATTTTTTTTTATAATTAAAACGCGTGTCAAGCTTCTCCTTACTGTTCTACGGAGACCGAGAGGCGCAGTGGGGGGAACATAAATCGCACAAATTAAGTAATGTGTGCGCTCGGTTATTAGCTCTTTTTGTATCAAACATCCTCAGTCTAAGCCTCTCTGGCTGCTCAAATAAATGCGAGCTCGCTTCTGCTCACTAAAAAACGTCTGAACGCCAGGCTTCTACACACTTTACATAAACTATACAGCGTATTCATGCCCATAATGCTACGGCTGAAATCTGATATCTGATTTTTTGTTTGTCATAAAATAGAACCATGTTGTAGTATGCTGTACTAACACATCTAGTATCATTAGGGTTCTTTAAGTTGCTGTCAGTGTTTCTGAGAATCCATGCTACCAAACAGGCTACACTCCCTATACTTTTACTTATTTTCTACCAAATTTAGCTAAAGCTGCTAGTGGTGTGTCCAGATTATCCCTTGGGTAATGCCATGCTGCAGGTTTCCTAACATGACCCAGGAATGACAAGACACCTTATATCACTAATGTCTCCAGTTCGAGTTCTACAATAACAGGACCTCTGCTAGCAGCTGCAGGGTATCAGGTAGCTCAGTGACGCTTCTGAGTTTCTGACAGACAACCATTGTGTAGAGGGGTTATAATCACTTCTCAGTGGCAGACTAGAATATAACAGATTGTGTTTTGGTTTGGGATTTGTGCAACGGTTTAACCAATGTGAGTCTAAGCCACAAACAAATATGTAGATATGTAAGAAATAGTCAACCCAGTCAGTTTACTTAGTATCCTATTTTTTTGTCTAACAGGACATTTATAGGATGTTGCTTCAAAGGGGAAAGTGCATTATGGTTCCCTCTGTTATTTGACCTACATTAGTGATTTGTCTTGTAGCAAGTCATGCAATGACATAGTATTGTGCAGTTTTGAACTGCCTTTATGTTCAAATCCGTGTTTACATTTAGCAGCAGATCATCACAACAGCTTCTCTTACTTTCAGTGAATGTAATTAGTGGTTCAGACGTAGCAGGGAGTGAGTAAAGTTTTGATCCACATCTATCACAAAATATGTGATACGGTGAGCTTTGTACTTATTACTTGTTTGTGACTACTCTCATTCCATCACAATCACTTTAGCAGAATCAAGCACCCTTTTAGCACAGTTTTAGAGCCACCCCCTTTTTTGAACACCACATTTTAGTAGAAAAAATGCAGAAAAGTGCTGAAGCGTTAAAGTGTTTATTGCTACTTATTATTGCAACTTTCCCATGAGTCGACTAGTGATTCATTAAGTGGTGTGTGATGTACATAGTATCACCATTCTGCTCTGCTTAGCCCATTTGGTTCTGCTTTAGAGTCTGGGGTCGTTTCTTCCTTACTCTGTTTTCCCCTTTAGAGCTTTCATTTGCTACGAGGATGATTGAAGTTGAAAAGCCTTCGTCTGTCACACATGAGAGCCCACTCTATTTTTCGGTGGCTCCCTAGAGCGCAGAGATGAGCAGAAATGAGTTTTTAATCTCTCCGTCCTTTCCTCCAAAGCCAGCCCGTCAGTAAGCTGGCATGCGGGAGCTGAAACTTTAATTTTGGTCCCACTAATCATAGCCCTCCCGTCCTTACCCCTGTGTCAGTATCCATCTGGAAAAACATTGGGAGAATGATGGAGATCTTGGGCCAAGCTTGAGTACAATTCAGAAGACCCTGATGTGTTGCCAAATAGCACAGTTTCATGTGGCTTAGATGCAACTGGCAACCCACCTACTGATTTAACATCATCAACCAAGCATTTGCCTTTGGATTCCTGGATTCCAAATGAAATAGTCCTATTTAGTGTTGGCATTGATACTTACTTTGTAATATTGGTGCATTAGTAGAAGATAGTTTCTGATGGGCCTCAGCAGGCTTCTTTAATAGGCTTATTGTTTTAACTGGGTGAGTAGGATAGCTTGTTAGCCTGTCTGTCTTTCTTGGACAAAGCTGTTAGGATTACATGACCAAAGCTGCATGGGTGGTGTGCCATCATGGGGGAATTTACTGTATCTAATGTAAAGCGGGGTGCAGGTCTGCAAGATTATGGGTTCCTCCTGTGGAGACATAAGTGACAACAAAAGGAATAGCTGAGGAAAATACTTGTGCAGTGGACATACTTATAAGCACTTGTAAATGGAATTTACTGTGCTTCATATCAACCTATGCTTGAAATCTTTCTGTCCTCTGACATTTAGCCCAGTGCTATAGGTGTTTGTGGAGGGATCAATGCGTTACCCTGATAATATTGATTATTGTGAAGGGTTGGCGCTGTCAGCAACAGTCAGAGCTGTTTAGGAATCTAAAGATAACATCCGTTTGAGATAGTTCAGGCATGCATCAAAAGTTTGTGATCATTCCGGTGGCCTTGGTATGTCTGGCTTGGGTGGTTGTCATCAGTCGATAAAATTTCCCATGATGATTTAGGAGGTTTGAAACTTCCACAACCCCACTAATCAAAAAGTTCTGTAAAATGTGACACCCATTTTTTGCAGCCAGCCTACTATTATTCCCAGTCCAATAAAGGAAACCACATATCTTCAATTTCAACCAGAAGATACGTGGAATCCCAAAGCTGGAGCTTCTGCTCACTTCTTCCTGCCACTACTCCCTCTCCCTCTCCTTGGCTTGTGGCTTTTAGCTAAGCACCCTCTAATTACATTTTTAAAAGAGATACCACAGAGAGCATCATCACTCTCAACGCTGTCTTTAGTTTGCTTTTGTACAACCCATCTTTTCTCCCACCTTATTCTTCAATCCTCCTTTTCTCTTATATCTTCAATAAACCTCCTTTTAAGACAGTCCTATCTCTCCATCTCTAACCCTTTCTTCTCCCGATCAGGACTTTGTAGATGGGTATTTGTGGGTCTGGGAAACATCTGCTTGCGGCCTAAACCACCTGTACAGTTTGATAGCAATCACACCGCTCTGTGATGTTTGCTTGACATGTCCAGCCGAAGGAAGAAAACACACAAACCTCATAATGACAGAGCAACAGGGAGAGAGCGGGACCGCTTGTCTTTCATCATGAACTAATGCAGCATCGCCCTATCGTCTGATCTGTTCAAAACTCTCCCTCTTTTTTGGTGCTTGTCCAAGTGAGAGCTTTGCAAATCTTTTATGAAACTGTTACAGTAACATAACAGCGCACCAAACTTTTTTCTTTTATAAGAACAGAATATGTTGAATAGAGATTTATGGTATCACACAAATCAGTCATTCTTGGCCTTCAGGTCATTATTATTATTTAGTTGTTGTAAGGCTTTCAACCATTTTACATAGTCTTAATCAGTATTTGAATAATTTAGAATGATTAGAAAAGTATAAACAATTAGCCTTTTTGTGGTTTGATAAAACTCCATTAATTTATATATAATCATATATATTATGCAAACAAATGTCTTCCTGCTGTTTTTCGGTGGCTCGTGGGAGGCAGTAACCATGACGATGCCAGCCCATAAACCAACCTCAATTAACAACAAACCACCATCTTACTGTAACACTGGAGCCACAGTGCAGTTAAGCTTTCCAGAACCACAGAAAGTGCTCACTGAGGATGACTGGCTGGTTGATGGGTGGCTCATTAAGTGGTTTAGGCTTCTCATGCTTCGTCCTTTCAGCCTGGCAGAGGAATCTATCACCTGCAGCAGATAAGCACGCCAGGTGCCGCTGCTTGGCACACATCATCTCAGATTTTTTAAGTGACATTTGATTTGGCATGGTGACAGAAGCTAGCATGAGCCATCCTAATGATAGGATTTCATTTTCTGTATCACATATTCCCACATATTTAGCCAAGCACTGAAGATTGTTTGTGTAAGAACATTGAGGGACAATAATTGAGTAAAAAAAATTAAAATTAATTTAATGTTGTCCCAACCAGACTGAGCTGGTTTTGTTGTTGAGTTTTAGCCCTTTTAACTCCTTCTGCACATTTCTTACTTCTATTTATGCTTATGGCAGTGTAATCTGTGTAAAACTCAGGCCTGTGAACATTTATATGACCAAGGTACAAACAAGAGATTGTCCATGGCATTTAAAGCATCGTGTTTGCAACACACTCAAAATAAAGGTGTGACAGAGTGATGTTGCCTGTTTATTGATACTTTAAGAGAAGGAAGGAGAGGAGCTCAGTGTAATGTGAAAGCCCCACCCCCTAATAAAGTCACATCTCACATCCATGGTACTCTCTCACATACATAAGTCAGCCATGCCATGGGCTCTGGTGCAACACTATACCATCAAAGATACTGCCTTTTGCAACTTTTGGTGATAACAGCAATTGTTAAAGATCTTTTTAAAAATGTGCGCTCCTCTGACACTTTTCCATTTTCCTTCCATCCATCTAAGAACATAAAATCTTTATGTGCAGAATCATTTCATCTTTTCTTTTTTTGTTTTCACATGGAAAACTTAGCACTTTTTACTTTTTGTTTTCTAATATGGAGACAAATAACACCACATCTTGTTTTAGCTTGAACGTGGCACCTTGATTTAAATTTCTATGTTCCATTTTCTGTTCATAAATGACTTTCAAGTTACTTTCCATTTGTCATTTACAGAGAATTGAACTAAGTAATGGGTTTATCTGCTTTGAGAAATCTTGTATGGTATTTGTATTGAAACAAACTTGAACATTTAAGCTACAAAGCTTGTAATCCTGGCCAAAACTCAACCCCTACTTATCCAAGTAAACTGAAAGAGCATGTGCTGATTTACGTTAGTGGGATGGCTTTGTAATGACGGTGGTTTGTAATTAGGATGAGCAGGACACATATTCTCATGGGAAAAACTACTGTCTTTAACACTGGTGAAAAAAACTGGAACATTTTCATTATGTGTGTGTGAGAGAGAGAATTTACTCCCAATAATATTTGATGCTCAAGTTATGATGCACACAGATCCTGACGTGAAAATTTGTCAAACACACAGACTAAACACATCCTCAAAGTGTTAAAGATACAGTTCTTAACAAGAAGTAGAACACCTGAAAACAGAGTGCGACAACATCTGTTAGTGTGCTGTCGATCACAACAGCTGGATTCTGGGAATACCTCAGAAAGCCCTCCTCTCTCTAACCTGGCTAGGCATTTTTGCACTGACAACTGAGCTGCAGGGTCTTAAGTTCTCTGAGACCCATACATGACCCCTCTGACTCACACAAACACACAGATACACTCACCCAGGAAAAACCCATTTTTTCTGGGCTCCGGGAAATATGAATACTTTGGAGTGAAAACATCTTCAGCTTGTTTTAGTGGGTTTGTGTGTTTGCGTGTGTGTGTACCTTTGTGTGTCTTTAGATAGACCTATTATTTGTCATGTAAGCCTAGTGTTGACACTACAAATGCGGTTAGAGATAAATTATACTGCTATGGATACATTTTTGTAAAAGAAAGTTTCGCTTTTATATTTATAATTATGTGGAAATGATAATAGTAGTGCAGCTCAGGAGAGAGAAGGACAGAAGAGAATGGATGTGAAGGAGAAGCTGAATGACAAACAATGGCTGAAAGAATGGAGTGAGTTTTTGAAGAGAGGGCGTGGGCGTTTTGTTTGCACGACAAGGTATTTTTCTGCTCACCCTCAGGCCTTGATTGAGGGTGGTCCTCCTTGCTCCGCGCCACTTCAGTTTTCCCCCTTGGCCCACTTAGATGTTCTGGAGAGCTGGTTTTTAATGACACACGTATGCACACACATATTTAGCATTTTGACCACCCTGGTGGAGGTAAAGTATTGCACAGGTTGCGCAGAGCTTTGTGAAACAGTAAATGGTGCAGTAAAGAGAGCTCGGCTGTTCTTGCTTTAATATAAAAACAAGCAGTGAAAGTGATCCGGGGTGTGTTTGGCTGTACAGTTAGAAATGTTAGTGCTTCTCTGCTTTGTGGATGTGTCGCTCTTTAAATAAAGGCTGACAGATTTGGTTGTGATGATGGATTGTGCTTCCATTTGACCAGCAAAGCGTACAGAGGCTTCCAAAGCCTGTAACTATCAATTACCTTTTTTGGCTATGAAATGTCAAAACGTAGTAAAAGACACCTGTGAAAACTCAAAGTCTTTTCTTCCATTATGCTGGATTTGTCCAATCAACAGACCATAACTGAAATTGTGTAATGGGTGACAAAGAAACCAGCAAACGTTGGCATTTTTAGCCTTAATATGCTTCAACTGACTAATAAGTCAGTGATCAGAATAGCTTCTAACATTTCTGTTGATCGGTTAACTTAATGCACTAATTTTGACCCACTGAGCTTACTGTACTACCTGTGCAATGAAGTTTTCCTTCCAATTTTACCTGCAAATAGTGGTTTAGATATGTCTGCATATTTACAGGCTGTGTAATCTTTGCCAAAACAATCTGAACACTTTGAACATGAAGTTGGCTTGAAGACCTGGCTTGCACATAGTTGTTGCTTTTTAACCTGAAGGTTTTGAATGGATCTGAGGAGGATCTGGACTCTGCAGGACAGTCCAGTTTTTTCACACCAAACTGGCAAAACCATTTCTTCATGGAGCAGGATTTGTTTATAGGGGTATCGCCAAGTTCTGCTCCACTTTTACTCTCTCCTGGCTAGTTTACCTTTCAGGTTCTTTTACCACTGCCTCCAAACCCCACTCCCTGGCCCTCTCTCTGCTGTAGGATAATCAGATTATGTGAGGAATGTGTGAAATCGGCTGTGTATGTTTTCTGCTGTCTGAATAGCTGAACCTGTCATGAAACTATAAAAAAAACATTACAACTCAATTCATCTTTATCAATCATAACAAAAGTCATTTTGATGCACTTTATTTTTTACATAGCAAGGTTTAGCACATTGCAAAAATATAGGAGTGTATATATAAATAAAATAATGCAGAAAACCCAACAGTCCCACTTAAGCAAGCACTAGGCGATAGCTGAGGGGAAAACTCCCTTCAACGGAAGAAACCTCCAGCAGAACCAGGCTCAAGGTGGGCTGTCTTGACTGGTTGGAGATAATGGACCGAGGAGAGAGAAAAGAACAGCAGGTAACAGAGATCATCAACAACTATGAGCAGCAGACGAAACACTGGGCAGGTTGGTTGGACCAGCGAGCAATTAACAGTTATTGATAAACCAATAATCACGAATACCGTGCGTTATAACTAGCTATAGCTAGCTAGTGTTTAAATTAGTTATCAATTCTAATTAAACACCCCTTAGGTTTGCTGTTAGCGAAGCAAAGCACGTGAAAGCTTTACAATAACTTACTGTCACTCTGAGCAATAGTAAATCTGTGTCAGGGACAATTAAGAAATTAATGAATACTTAATAAAGATAGCACCTGTAACAATTGCAGAAATGCACGAAACCTCTCGCTGTTTAAATATTCACACGTGTGTGTGTGTGTGTGTGTGTGTGTGTGTGTGTGTGTGTGTGTGTGTGTGTATCTTTTGTGTAACGTTACGTTACCTTGCTGTAGCTCCGCTTGGTTAACGTGCAGATGCTTCTGCATAAACATATGTAATGTTGCCAAGTCTGTATGTTTTCTCGGTTAGGCCAGCTCAGTTTTACAATGTAAAATGTTGAATGCGCGTCTCTTATAACACTTATAACAGGTGACCACCAATCACCAACCTGAGGGTTCCACAGGGTTTATAAACCTGCTCCTCACACCAGACTGGAGAAAGCCCTCTGGAATGAAGGGTGAAACGTGGTCAAGAAACCTAACAAGTCCAGTTGCTTTCAATGAAACCTTTTTGAGATAAACATAACCTGGATGACTGAGAACCTTCACAGATATTCACTTATAACAGTCCGTATGAAACGGAAATTGCTGTTTAACGCGAGTTATATGACGTAAATGAAGCCTTGATTCTAAAAAAATTCCTCTATGATTTTTTATTATTGAGTTATTCAAATAATTTGAGGAACCGCGCAGCCCTATAAAGAACATAAGCATATCACAGCAAACTTGGCAGGAGGGGAGTGCTTCATCTTCTGTGGAACTTTTCTGTATGTGGGGAATGAAGCTCTATTTATGAATGTGTGTAGTTCATTTAAGGAGCATTGTGACTTTTTGACCCAGATTCAACAAGAAGATTCTCCCTAATACTTGGTGATCAAAACCATAGATGTGCATCAAAGCCAATTTAGATTAAATCAGCACTGTAGCCATGTACTGCACTGTTCACATCACCGTACCCTAACCTGTAACCTGTACCTATTATGATATCACCATCATTTCATTCTATAATAAAAATATCTTGAAAATGTTCAATAAGTGCTGATACAAAATTAATATATTTATTTGCACTAAGCTATTATTACATAAAATAACTCGCATTTATGTACAGCAACAGTAAATAATAGAAATAATAGTAAACAGGCAATACCACGTGCTGAACTACTCTAACTAAACTACCAAGCAGCAGCAGATCTCTGTGTTTAAGCAAGACACTAACCAGCTCTTGATCTCTATGGGGGCTTTCAGGGAGCTTTCAGATGCCAGACAAAAAGTATGAAAACATCTTTGACCAGTTTTCAACCTGCTCTAACTACCACTGTCAAGGAATTCTTAGGCAAGGTACTAAGCCCTATAGCTGTTTAGAGTAATATTATGCAAGATAATCTAAACATCAAACTATGCATATCATCACGCCAGTTTTTCAGTGTGCTGCCATCACCTTCAGTGTGATAAGATGTCTGAAAGAGGTATCTGTTATCTGAGACTGTGCAGAGCGTGGCAGCACTAAGTCATGCTTATGATCTCTATCTGATGCCTTTCACATCAAGCTTACGCACACGCACACTCTCACTAACGCACACAACAGCTAGAATTCAGCAGGTGGGTTGCCAGCTCTCAGCTTGCTGGGTCTCTGCACTGATTAGTTGAAAGCTCTGGTTTTCACTCCTCTACCTGGCTGCACACTTGTCACGTTATATAAGTGTGTTTGCATTTGTTCAGCGTCTGTTTTGATTTTGGCCTATGAGGCAAAAATACATGGGGCAAAAATACAAAATAAAGAATGAATAATGAGCGATGAATGACATTACCTTTTTTCTGTGTTTCTGTTGTCATGAGACTTGCTCTGCTGTTAAGAATCAAGCTGTTGAAGTGGATTCTGAACTTTTCATATTTTCAACAAATTCAATAAAATAACCAAACTGCACTGCCAAGAAAACCACTGTTGATTCTGTGTTACCTCAGAGCCCCCAGGCAGCAATGCATTTGAAACGGTCATGCAACCACCATGCATATAGCCATGCAGGACTACTTAGGAAAATCACTGTCATGGAACCCTGTCCATCACTGCATCTAGAAATGCAACATAAAACTACAAAATTTAACTAAGTTGGTTAGTGAAAACTGAATGTTTTAACGTATCTGAAACAGAGGTTTATAAAACGATCTTCTTCATTACCAAATACATTGTTGTAGTATGTCTTCTGGTAGTCTGTGAACACTGGCAAAGTCAAAGTCAAACTAAGATTAACCATACTGAAACAGACTTCATGAACGAAGGACAGAGCTCATCAACAGTCGTTAAATTGTTGCAGCTTTGCCGCGAAAGCTGTATGACTGTCCCCAGTGTCTAAAAAAGATAAATAACCTGATTATCTGTCTGCTTGTGTTTATTCTGCAGCAATGGAGGAGCTGGTGTGTGAGCTTCGCCTGTTCCTGGATCTGCTGGACAGGGAGTACCTGAGTGCCAGCGTCCGAGAGAAGAAGGTTCACCTGTCCAATATCCTGCACAGAGTCCTGTCTGATAAAGGTGAGATTTAACTTAAACTGTTGGGAAACATTTCATGTTAATTTAAGGAGAGAGTTTTGCCACATCCTTATGTGAACACAGAAACACACGGCTCCTGCTGCAGGATTACAGATATCAAGTTGAATGACTGAGCAGCCATAATGGTGCTGTTGGCATACGTAATGTAACAGAAAACATATGAGGCACCTTGCTGAGAGAAGCCACTGTGCACTGACACAGTGCATAGGAAGCTCAGGTCAGCAGTGTACTTATGATGACTGGAACCAAGTCTGCTGGACTGATGAGTCAGAGTTTAAGGTGTTTTGATCCAAGTTAAGAACATACACTACAGATGTCGGTCTTGGAGCTCATGAAAAGTTGGTAGATGCCTGACTGAGACTATTTGCAAAGCATGGGGGTGGAGACATGATTATCTGGGGAGGCTTTGACAATAGGAGAGTGTTTTTTATGTTCTGTTCTTTTATGATTGAATAAAATAAAGAATAATAATACATAAGTGTGGTGTAGGTGTCTCCAAACTAGTTCTTTTCCAAAAAAATGTCAAAGGTTCAAGGTCACAAAATTATTGAGAGGAACTTTCTCCCACTGTCTAACTTTATCTTTCTCTCCAGAGCCTTCATTCAAGTCAGAGATCCACAGTGGTCTACCGGCTCCACCTCAGATGCCTCTTCCTGAGATCCCTCATCCCTGGCTGGTAAGAATTCTGTCCTCCGGTCATAAAGATTTACAGTGTCTCTGCTAAAACTACACAGACAACTTTTACCTTGACCTGGTAATAACATAATCCTTCATGCTCAGTTTCAAATGTCGTCTCGTATAGAAAGTGTGACTTTATAGGATGTAACCGTACCCTGCAGTGTTGAATTTTGAGCAAGTTAAACATTCTGTTTTGTATGTGCTTTGGACATCTTGAGTGAACACAGGTGTTTCTCCAAATACCAGCCAACTCTGTGTCACTTTGTTTCCAGTGCTGTGTCTTGTCTCCTGCTTTCTAATTCTGGCTCAGCCATCCTGCTGCAGCTCCAACATTCTGGCAGCTCTCAGTGAACTACATAAACTTTATTTATTGTCATGGCAACGCTGACAAATCTAATTTTTATGCAATGCAATGCACGTGGCTTGCAGGACAAAGGCCTCAGGATGTGAATTTTGCACGGATTGTCACAGCTTAATTTGGCAAACACAGGCAGACAAACTGGTGGAATTTAATGTTTAGATCTCTACTGTTAGTACATAACAATTTTTGTAACATTGTGAATGATTTAGGAACTTCAGGGAAATGCTCAAGCTCATGTTGGATGAGGAAAAGACAGTGAAATGTGTTCTGTGGTCACACAAGCCCGTGTTAGTATGTGCTACACACTCCTCTGTTTGAGTCTGAAACCAGTACCAGTATACCTATGGGTTCAGTCAATACCAAGAAATGCAGCATATACAAGATGTGCTACTAAGTCAAATGTCAAATAAACATTGCAGTTCAATGCTGTATAGTTGCGTCAGTGACAGATTTAATAATGCACTGGGATCTGAACACCATGTGAGCTATGATTTTACAGTCACTTGTAAAGCAGTAGGAAGACTAGTCATGGCTTCAATATGTTTCCTGTGTCATGCTGAGCTTTGTATAATGCTGACTGTCACAGCAACATCTCTCTTAAAGCATCTCTCTGGGTGTGTGTAAGTGATTTACTGGGAGAGATATGAACGTGTGTCTGTGTAAAGAGACCCAGCATGAGGAATAACAGAGAGTGTGTGTGTCATTAGGTCTGGACCAGTTGCGTGTGATGGGAAGCAGGTGGCTGTGATGGCGGCAAAGCTTTTTCACTATAACTGAACACCTTGTTCAGCGTCCTCTCCCACACACACACACACACACACACACACACACACAGAGGAACAAGGCCTTACAGTGCAGTTTGTAATTAGAACCAGTCCACAGCCTTCAGCCTTCTCTGGTGACCCCAGCGTGTGTCTGGAAATGACGGCCAAGGTTTTCCCGGAAAGCTAGACCATAGGGGAGGTGCGAGAAGAAGTGATGTCTCTGTGTATCTACTTGCTTCCATCTTTGTAGCAAATATCACGTGTTATATTTGTGTTATATTAAGTGTTATAAAACGCATAGCAGAACCTTTACAGCTGGATGCCGACCTGTTTGGATGCTAGTCCCCTTCTAATCTCTCAACCAATCCCGTGAAGTGTTTTTTCTTTACACTCCATCACGAGACAAATGATTGAGAAAGTTGTTTTTGTTCTGAAGTGCCACTTAGTAAATCTCCTCCTGTCACATGCTTTGGGAAAAAAGGAATTCACTTAGCAATGAGGACATTTTGAGTCTAGATATGTTTTGTTACAGTAGCATGGAAGATCATTCCTTGCTTGTGTTGTTATCTCAACACAAATGCCCACTTGCGCTTTTCGGCCTGCAGCTGCATCTCACAGGGGAATTGAAATATATTGGAGCCAACAATTGAAACCGTAAAACCTGCTCCAAATAAAGTCCAAATAAAGCCTCCATACTTTATATTTATAGAAATAAACCCCCACTGCTAACATACTGTATATCTGCAGTGCACAACAATAAAGTGCAGTTCTTATGATTATACTTGGATGGTAACTCAGCTACTGTCTTTCATTTTCTTCCAGCTCTCTGTCTCTCTGCTCTGCTCTGAAATTAACATTCATCACATTTCTGCACTGACCTCTGGACACGCTGTCCAGGCTGAGAGAAACGATCTGTTCTGCTGCCTCTCTCCACTCTCTGTTTGCTAAACTTATAAATCTTAGCCTCAGAATGAAAAAGAAAGAGAAGAGGAGACTGCAAAACAGAACAGAAAGGAGTAAACAAGACGAGGAGCAATAAAAACAATGGAGTAGAAGTGTAGTTGAAAATTCAACTTTTTGATTGCTTTACTGCGTGTTAATTTAAACAAAGGAATATTTCATAAAGCATCAGTCATGAATGACAGCGGGTGAGTAAGTGCAATAAACAGAGGAGATCTGGTGGAAGAGTGGGAGAGCACGAAGGAGGTAGAGACAGCCTTGGCCACAGTCTGTCCGTGACCCGTCAAGGCTCAGTGCGAGCCAAACCGAAATCTCTGCAAGACTGAGAGCCTGCGGCTTTAGAAGCTACATCAATGCTCTGTCAGCCCCACAGCCCGGGGCTGCCATTTTGATTACTCACTGTTATATAAGTCATAATTTGTGTAGAGCGGCTCAGTGGATTTACATTGCAATTGCAAATGTTTAGCAAAGTGACTATAATTGCATCGATCATAAATTACTCTCGCATCAACAGAAAATGGATTTAATGTACGTGGTCATTTACACAATGTGCTGCTTGTGTGTCGAACACAAAGAATGAAAGAATCAGATTATATTCGCCTTCATGATGTGGAGCTGTTTCTGCACGCCCTGTCCCTCCTGGCAGGCTCTGAATGGGAAGAATAAAAATACACAGCTAGCTAACGTTAACCAATGCTTCAACAACCACCACCTTCACAAAAAAGAAGCTGGAAGAGGCAGGGAAGATGAGGCAAAGAAGATTGCATCGGTGCTGCATATTATGTCACTGTATCACTCAGATCTCAAAAAACACAATCAATTAAGAGTTGAATTTAGCATTATTAGAGGGAATGGAAGTCAAGACATGCTAACATGGTAACATAGTATAGCTGTTACCGGAGCATGATAGCCACACGTGTGATGCTCATTAGCCAAAGACGAAGAGATTTTAGTGTGTGAAATACAATGTAGCTGAACACGTCATTCCGGAGACTGAGCAGGCTGTTGTTAAATCAAATAATGTTGAGCCACTGGGTTTTGTTTTAGTTTATGAGGCTCAAACTAGTCTGCTATAAAAAATGCTTGCTCGTTATATAATAGGAAAAAAAGACACGTCTTGACAGAGCTTAATGTTACAATTATGCAACTTCATTATCATTATTATTGCAACAACTGGTTGTGATTGCCTAGAGAGAGACAGAAAAAAAACGAATTAGGAAGTGTTTCAGCCAATGCTGACACGTGCCTCTTAACTTACCCCCAGGATTGATAAGGCATCTACCAACTACAGCTGTCTGTTATATAAAACCTCTTTCAGCCACTTGACTGAATATTATTCTTGGATAAATAAGTTCGAAGACATGTTTAACTGGTGTGTTCTTTATGGCTGGAAAGCACATAACATTATCCACCATAAAACTAAAAAGTACACAAGACATGGAGCATTCGAAACATGTTAATCTAACAACACTGAGGTTGTAAACTATAGCACTTGTGTAATAGTGGCCGCCTCTTGGTGTCCTCGCGATCCACTCCTGGGTGTAGGATTTGTGTAACACTGACACACATACTGTACACATAGGAATTTCACAAGGATCTGTCAGTTTGATCCTCTCCACATCCCTCACCTCATAAATCTCCTAAGGGATTCCGAGGAAGAGAATCGTTGCACAATTTTACGTGTTACGTGCCACATGCAAACACATACACACATATTAAAGCACACAAAAACAAGGTCTGGCTCTAATTAATTTATGGTGGCTGCGTGACAAAATCCCAGTTAAGTTTTGAAGGACCACAATAATATCCATCTTTCTCATATCTAAAATGTATTATATATTATATACTACTGCAGATTAAATACTACTACTTCATTTGTAGTACACTAATATTGCTCTTTTATCTTTAGTATGAATTACATTTGTGCCATCACCATTAATACTGCCTCAGCCAAATAAACAGTTTTTATCCTGGTTTTTTTCCATGTAGTTTTAACAAAAGTCCTGAAAAAGGAAATGTGAATTACGTGGTTTTAAGCTGCATCGTGGTAAACAAATGGACTTCCAGACGGAGCAGGGAGCTGCATCACAGAAGACATCCAGCAGTAAACAACAAGCGTCTTTTATAAATAAATGAGTTGTCAAATGAGTTGTCTGCACTTTGTTAGGAATATTTGATCCAAACAAGATGAAAACAAGGAAATGAGCACAATAGGCTGTTCAAATAGCAGCTAACACCTGTGGTAAACAGAAACTAATCAGACTAATCTGGATTTCATCTTCCTTCTTAAGTAGGGGGCTAAAGTTTCTGAAACCAGAGAACAAATCCCAGGTTCTGTTTAGGTGTAAGTGTTAAGTGTAGGTTATTAATTGTTCAAAAAAAAAAACCCCAGGTATGAATCGAACCATGGATTTGGAGATTCTTTGTTTTAGTTCCTTTATCCTTTTTGCTTATGCAACATATTTTACAGCCTTGAAACCACTTTGAACTGTGGTGCCTTGAGTTCAGACTAAAATTCACTTCTTAAGTGTGTGAGAGTGTGCAGCTCTGAGCAAGTTCTAACAATGTTTAAATAATTCATCAACGTGGTGTTCAACCTGCTTTCATGACTACAACCAATGGTTATGGTCCCATCCCCAAATATTATTTGATGACTTGACCCAGTTTTTAGTCACAAAAATGCCCCAAAATAGAGACAACTGCTATTGCATTTTTTGAGACAAGATATCATCTTTAATGGTGTTTTTGTTTGATTGTTTAGTGCAGAACACCAGGATATTAAGTTTGCAATCATAAAAACCAGATGAAAGAAAGAGACCAGCAAATGTTTAGCATTCAGTGGCCTCAGTGTTTGGTGC
Source organism: Microctenopoma steveboyesi (assembly GCA_032359275.1). Lineage (NCBI taxonomy): Eukaryota > Metazoa > Chordata > Actinopteri > Anabantiformes > Anabantidae > Microctenopoma > Microctenopoma steveboyesi. Next base: position 13,165,202 of record JAUMHF010000010.1, on the reverse strand, counting down.
CACTGCTTCTACATACGAGGTACATTTCATGTCAATATTGCAGTCACATCATCAGTTGCATCCTGTGGGCCCTGCAAGGCTCCACAGAGGCTCTGCTTGAGCACAATGTTGACCATCTTGTTCAGACAAAAATTATTTCCATCTGTGTTGATGTTGGAGAGCAGAGCCACAACCCACCGTCACCCTCTGCTCTTCCCCTTCCGTCTCCCCTCCCTCATCTTCCTCCAGACTTATTTTGCAAGGTAACCATCGCCATCACGTGTGTTTTGTTATGCACACGCTAAAAATTCTCAGCATGCAGCAGGTTTGTTTGCTTTCTCTTAGAGTATATGGAGGAATATTCTTTTGATGCACATGATTTACACTGAATCTGGTTTGCGTTAACAGTGGTAGTCTAGGTCCCATTTGGAATTGATTTCCCCCTTGTTTCAAATCAAACAAATCCCCCTCCTCCCAAGGCTTTCAAAGATAAATAATGCGTCTCGACTCAAGCTTTGTTTTCATACGTATCCAATACTGTCCAAGGACCAAATGCACTCTTATGTATTGTAAGGTATCACTGGTGGTTGTGAGTGATCTTAGCTTGAAACAACTACTTTCTCAAAGCATTCTTACCCACTGCAAGTCATGCCATGTTGGTGGCTACAGACCCGCAGCTTTCTATTTAGAATAAATATAGACCTGCTGTTTTTTGCTAAACCAAATGTTTTCATGCCTGAAGGGTAAACATGTAGCAAGTAAATGTGTCACTGTGCTGTGTCAAGCTAAGGCTTGCATGCACAGTTAGAGTTGGCTTGCAATCACACATTTTTAGTTGATCCAGTCCTGCTTTGTACATCTTTGAGAGTTTTCTCAGATTGCATGGTTTGGTCTCCATTTCCATATCCATGCTGATAAATCTGTTTTCATATGTGACTTAATTCCTCTGTGGGGTTCCCCTGCTTGGTGGTTAGGTCAACCACAGTAAAGCATTCAATGACATCAGCACTCTTGTGTTGACTAGAGACCGGAAATTAGGTTGTTTAACAGATCATATCGAAAGGAGTCGCACTTTGTCACCGAGGCAACCAAACAAGCGGCAAATTGGAGATTGATTAAGTCTTAACTACAGTAAGCAGTAGGACTTCGGTAATTGACACATGCCCACAGCATGGTTAATCACGAGGGCCAAAGCTGTTACAGCCTATTTACACGCACTGGAAAAAGTTCCCACTGAGAAACACGAGCACAGATGGAAAACCTATTTCAAATGTTTTTTCCTCTGACTCAAAAGCTTTCAAAGGGTTTATACAATGCCAGGATTTTTTTTTTCTGACACATGATGTGACCGAAGTTACTTAATGAAGCACTAAGGGAAAACTGAGGCTATTCCTGCAGTCTGGTATATAACTAATACAATTTAGTGTTGACCCAGTTGATAGACAAAGCAAATAGACTGTTCTGGTGACAGTTTGGTATTCCTTTCCTTTCTTCAGGTTTTTCTAAAATTATTATCCACATACGTAAGTGGTTTGATAACTATTTACTAACCCATTCATAAATAACTGCAAAAACAGTCTAAAACTGAGGGAAATCCATGCTTCTTTTAAAGGGCAGTGTAAGGTGGACTTTAATGCACAGCATAAAAAAACAGATGAAATTATAAGTGACTGTCACTAGAAAGATGATTCTGTTTATCTGGACAAAGTTTTTTTTGTGGGAGATCATATTAATGACTCAGCCAAGTCACCTACTCTGTCTCAGCTGACTGCAGGTTTCCCCAACCTCATAAAAAACAACTTTGCATAATGACTGAAACTAACACCACTGACTAACAATGGGCCGTGTGGGCAATGATTTGTAAATTGTCCATTAATCCGAGAGTTTCAAGTTTTCCTCTTAGACCCAAAAAGAACAATTGCTTGCTTTCATCAGTCCACAAAAAACATTTCTCTTTCTGTCCAGTACATATTCAACAATGGGACTTTGTGAAGGCCTCTCGGCTTTAAATAGTCACCTTCTAGTTGTAACAGCACTCACAGATAACCTAAAACCTTCCTGGAACTTCTTGTCTTTGTTCCTTCCTTACATTAACCACTCCCCTCTCTCTCCACTTTCACTCCCTAATTATTTCCAGCTGCGCCTCTTTACCAATCAGTCCTCTCACTATTTAAACCCCTGCACTTTGTCTTGTCCTTTGTCAGTTCATACTTATCATGCTACCTGTCGCTCCTCTCCGCTCCTCTAAGTTGGTTTTGGTTTTGGTTTCAGTTGCTATTTTGACCCTGCTTTCTTTCAGCCTCTCTTTGTGCCTCTCTCCCTGTCTGTGTTTATTTCTGTCATATAGTTTTGCCTCTGCCTTTGATTCTTGGTTATTCATTATTTTCTGTTATGTTAAGTTATAATAAAGTTCCACTGTTTAAACCCTCTCTTGTCTCTGGTTTGCATTTGGGTCCTCCATTTTGTACGTATTATTGACATTATGTGGGAGTTCCTTTTGAGCCAAAGGCAACATTACAATTAGTGCAATAAAATCAAAGTGTCCAGCCAGGAGAGAGCTACAAAGATTGCAACTACATGATCGTTCAGACCAGTGACGACGCGGGGGGGTGGGGGTTCTCCGTTGTGTCGTCGCATGGGGGGGTCATCAACCATCAAGGGCCCCCTTGGGAAAAAGGTTGGGAACCACTGGTTCAGATGATCGTTGCCTGAAAAGGTGTTGCTTCGACATACATGCCAATATGTTCGAGAGACAGGCCAAACTTGTATTAGTGCTGTCCTCTAGTGTGAAAGATAGATGGAGTGTCCTCTGCATAAGAGTGGTATTATAAAATATGGATTATAAAAGGAAATGCCAAGCTGCCGATCCATTTACTGAAGAACAAGAAACAGATCGTGCAGTAAGACAACTCTTATTTTGGAAGAATTTGTCAAAGTCCTGACCTTAGTCCTGTTTAGGAAGCTGATGCAAGGAAGCCAACCAACAGTTGAAAATAAAGATGAGGTACTGTAAGGAGGAAGGGGTTATCTCTCCAGACGATGTACACCACTGATAAAGAGGTACCAGAAATATTACTTTGAAATTATTGCTGCGAAAGTGGTAATGCCAGTTAAAGAATGTAATGGTTCACTCACTATTGGCACTGACAAATGTTTAAGATTATACAATGTGTAATTGTGTCCCATTTGTTTTATTGGGTTCCCTTTATCTACTTTAGTACTTTGATGAAAAACTGATCATGTTTGAAGTCATATTTAAGCCGAAATAGACACTATGATACATACATACCTTCAAGTGACTTTTCATTCAGTAAATTGGTTTCACTTCAGATATGGACCTACATTTCTCACTTCCAGGTAATGCATTGCCACCACACCCTTATTTTCCAGAGCTTTGGGTCAGCAGCTTCTCCTGGCTCCCACCAGCTCCTGCTGAACCACATTACACCTCATTGTGAGGTGAGAGAAATGCAGGAAGTACCCAACCCATTCACAGTTATTTTTTCAGCTTAGCTAGCTAGCTGGCAAATCCGCCACTGGTGATTGCACCTGCCTTACAAAATACACACTTAACTTACCAGCCTGAAGCAGGAAAGGAGGAAAAGCGACGCAGGGGAAGTGAGCAACATAGTTTAACAACGGAGCTGTGAGAACATTTTTGTTTTGTCAGAGGTAACACTAGCATGGGTGTTTCATGTATAAACAGAGAAGTAGAAAACTTAGATGCATATCACAGATTTGGCAGCTAATACATTTGGACAATACCGTAAGTGCTGCAGAGAGGCGAGTTTACACACTGTTGGTACGTGTGTGTTCAACTCTATCATAGTCTTGTTTATGGTTTTTCATGCTGCTTTTCTGCTATATGTGAAGTGAAAACATGGCTGTAAAGTAAAGAGTGTGTGGGGTGGCTGATCAGCTGAGTTTCTCTTTGACACAATGAGGCTTTCAGTAATACAGCTGGACAGCTGCTACTGTCTCAAAAACCACAATGAAGGCTGTGGTTTGTTATCACAGTATTATTACTGAGATAATAGCGATAATGCTTTTTTGCTTTAGAGAACAAAAATAGATAACATGCAATATATCTGGACACTAGTCCAACTGTTGTAAGTTATAAAACACCTGTTTTTAAAAAGACTTAAGGACAAAATAATGTTGCATGCATATTTAAACATTTTTTAGTATTGTCAGATATCACCAAGCATTTCACACTAAAGAAGAAATGCACTTGCCAAACTCACCATAACCTAAGATTAAAAAAATCTGAAAACTTAATTAGTCCTAGAAGGAAATTGCTTTGCCTTGTTACAGCCGCTCTGCATTCAAAAAGAAAAGAACCACAACCAGAAACAAATCACACAAAAAACACACAAAAAAATATAAAATGTATTTAAATAAAAATATTATTTCCCCGGCATGCTTGAGGGTTTTATATTATCACATTAAAACATCAAATACTATAATTGGAGCATAAATCTTACATTTGTCAGGCTTGTCCAGGTGTGTCTTCTAGTAGTGAAATAAAATTGCGCTTTAGATACATACTTGTGAGAGAAAGAGAACAAACCGCCCATACATCACGTCAGTATATTCAAGGCGTTTCAGTACTATTTTCTGTATTTTACAAGCTAGTTAGCTTAGGGTTATCCCGGGACAAAGGCATGCTAGGTGAACCTGGAGGCTGATGGCTGATGCTCTTTGTACTTTCATCTGCTCCTGCAGTCTTGCATCAATTTATAACTCGCTTTAGCTTGACCTCACGCTTAAGCGTCAAAGAATGTAGGGCCAGGGGAGGGTTTCATTTGCATATATATATATATGTGTACATTGTGTCCCAGCTGTGCTTTTTTGACTTTCTACAGAGTTTTACAGGGTCATGTTCTTGCATACAGCTTGAAAGGCTTTTCAAGATTGTAGAGGTGTAATTATATGGCAACAGCTGATTTAAAACCTTTGATCCATCCTTTAGTCATCTGACAAAAGGCAAGACCGAAAACACATGTGCATAATTAAATATTGGTGGTGGTAGCTCGAGGAGCTCCTACGACCAGGAGAAAAAAAGACCTAGTCAAGGAAAGTATAGTAACCCTAACCCCTCTCCTTCAAATAACTACCATCCATGTGACCTTGAAGATGGTACTTAACCTCCAGCTTCACAAGAGATGACCAGAGGCCAACAGTAGAAGACTGCGGTCGCACTTTGCAGCTCCCAGATGTGTATCATTGCGAAGCAGGGTGGTTCTGGAAAAGAGCATAGGCCTCAACAAACCCCTCCTGTGGATAAATAAAGCTTCACACAAACCTTACAAAAACATTTCACCCTCTAGCCTTTCCTTGGAGGAACCATTTAACATTTAATTAGCAGCATTTCCTCTTTCAATGTCAGAAACTGCTTTACTGAAATGTAGTTGCACAGCAGTTCATCTGTGCTATTATACCATAGCACTCAACATGTACTGTATTTTTTAGTTGCACTATTGTAAATCTTCATTTCCACTTTTACCCAATAATGAATAATATGCTTAAAGTATCAAATGCTGTTAAACTCCTCTTATACTAACAATTTTACAGGAAAGAGCCCAAAACATCAATTAAAATATGCACCAAGTAGAAATATTTGTTCTTATATTTTGCTTGATCTGACTAGAATCATGGGAAATATTGTTTTCCCTTTTCAAACTCTTTCCAAAGGGAGTGGCTTTCCTGTGTGCAGTCAGTTTAGTTTAGTTTCTGCATCCCATTGGCACCATGGCAGAAACATTTATTCAGGTTCAGTCCTCCTACACAGAGCAAAAATGGATACTTGCCAAAAATGTTTGGATGTGAGGGGCAAAACTGACAAACCTCCCACTGTAGTGTATCCAAACCAAGGTTGGGACTTCTTTACCGCTACCTAATTACACATTATGACTGAGGATTTCTGACATTTCTGATGTGCATCCATCTACATGACCTGTGTATGCTCCTCTACTTATGGCAAGGTTTCCTTTAGATATATATTCTTGTCAGGGAGGAACAGCATGTAGACCATGACGGGACATGAAAACTCCCTTGAAACTTTTGTACTGTATACTGCATGCTTTAGTACAATTAAAGCGTGTATATTAAGGGATGCATTAAATATAAACTAAAAAATAAAACAGAAGCATTGATATTAGCAATGTTTCTTGCATATTTTATTTTTATTCTATAGTAAGTTTCCTTTTCACAACTTTGACATGAACATTTCTCAAGGAAACAATCAATACATAAAGTACTGTGGGTAACAAGGCACCTTTTGACATAATGAAATCTGTTAATTAAAAGCCAACATTTTGAATGTTGAAAGAGGTACATTCCAATAATGCCACATAGTTGGATAAAACTCCAGCTAAGCTAACTTTTAAGATATACAGCAACTCAGTCACTCTTTGAAATTGTTAAGAAAACTCATTCTAGTCACCAGGCTGCTATGGAGTAAGCATGTTAAGTGTTTGGCCATTACAGTAATTGGGAAATTCCAGATGAAGCTGTCTTGTTGGTAGAAGAGATAAAACCACAAGCTTTATAAGTATTGAGTAAAAAAATTATCAAAACAAATTCTATTTGTCTGTGTTTTAGGCTTCATCTTCTGCCCCTTGTTTTTGATATGATCTCTGTTACCTGCTGTTCTTTTCTCTCTCCTCTGTCCACTAACCCCAACCGGTCGAGGCAGATGGCCGCCCACCCTGAGTCTGATTCTGCTGGAGGTTTCTTCCTTTTAAAGGGAGGTTTTCCTCTCTACTGTTGCCTAGTGCTGCTCAAGTGGGACTGTTGGGTTTTTTACAATATTTTGTTTATATATACACCTATATTTTTGCAAAGTCTTGAACTTTGCTATGTATAGTGCCCTTAACTGACTTTTGTTATGATTTGGCGCTATACAAATAAAGATGAATTGAATTGAATTGATGAATGCTGGAGGACAAAGTTAGGAAGAGCGCCTTGAAAAATGTCAACTTTATAATTATATTGCCCACAAATTAAAACAAATCAAATGACAAACTGAAAACAATGTGACAACTGTAAAAGTCATAGTTCAGTAGTAAGTTTCTTGTAATTGTTTGACTGCTTTGTTTTGCTGTCACAGCTTCCCTGAGTTGTTTTTTATGCTCCATTTAGCTGCTGTACACCTGCCCCACTGGTTCCCCCCACATCTGAACAGGATACAGTCGTGTGAAGTCAGCCAGTGGGTGTTTTGAAGCGCTGTGGCAGAGATTAAGCATTTTCAACTGTGTGTTGATGATTATGCCGTGTGTTTACAGTCAGCAGCAGGGCATCGCATGTTGTTACCACAGTAAACTCATGTTAGCCTGACTGTGTTGCATAGTGAATGTTGTGCAGATCACAAGTGTGATGCAGCCAGGCTGTTGTTTCAAGGAGAATGAACGAACAGGCAAAAATCAGATCGTGTGTTTATGTGCATGTCTGTGTGTGTGTGTGTGTGTGTGCAGCCACGAACTTTGAGTCACAACATAACAGAACCATGGGATCATATTCTCTGGAGTCTAGTGTAATAAATTCTGCAGCACTCACGGAGCTTTCAGCTTTCTTTCTGATTATTAATGGTATTATTGTTTCTCTTAAGGTTTCTAAAGGAAGTCATGATGTGAGATATGAAGCTGCAGACGCCATATCAACACTCTTCATTCACCAATGCAAACAAGTCTAGTTTCACATCCACTTCTCAAACCTGATAACGTGCTTTATATTGTCTGACCATCAAAGCTAAGTGCTTTTATTCTTTTGTTCTTTTCACTTTCCTGTTGTGCTCCTCTCCTGGGGATTTTTTTTCTTTCTTTTGAGGGCTAGGGTAGGGAGGAGATTGTTAGCAGCGTTGAAGTTTAGCGGGGCAGCATATCCATGCCAAAAAATGAGTTCACCGAGCCGCAGTTTCTCCCAAAGGAGATCCGATAAGGTTTCTGCTAGAGGTCTGGCTCGCTACTCACGGAAGAAAAAATAGAAACAGGCCGGGTGAAATGGAGGAATAGCAGAGGGGAGGTTGGGGATGTATTGACTGAGAAAAGAGACAGAAAAAAGAATAAACCAATCTTTGCATTGTATACAGTGGACTATGACATCTCTAAAAGGTCATTTTGTTTGGTTAATTACACAAAACACTTTGAATATCTTTCTATGCTAATTGATTGGTATTTTTTTGTGCAGCAGAAAGATACAAGAGTGATAAAGAGGGAGGGGAGGACACAGGTGCTTGACCTAAGAAAGGTGAAAGATTGAAAGAAAGTGAGGTCATGGAGTTTTAAACAGTGAACTTTTGGATGGATGGTGTTGCAGGTCTGGTATTTATCACCATTTATCTTTCATCTCCATGATTTGTCTGCTCTAGGGAGTGACACTAACTTATTATTAACTGATACTAAGTTAGATTGGCTCAAATAATGTATTACCAAATGGGCTATTGCTTCACATTTTATGTTTTATTATGTTTTCTATTGATACAGTGATGGGTAAAATGGAAATTCCAGAAAATGTTGGGAATTCTTAAATGTAGGCTCAGTTTTTTTATTCCTTATATCTTAAATAAGTCGCAGTTAGTTAGTTTAGCAGTTAGCAAAAGAATAATCAAAGAAAAGAAATACCTTGGAGAAAAAACCCAGTAAAAGGATCACAAGTAAAATACAGCTCAACTGCATTACACAAGTGTAATCTTGGTGGTTTTCGATTTTCCCAGTATGCGTGTTAAAACAAAACTTAGTTCTCTTTCATCACAGGGACACTATAATTACAGCAGATGACATTAACATTGGACTGTCCACGTTCACGGTGCAGTGACACATTTTGTGCCCTTTGAAGAATCTAGCCATTAAAGCTGCACGCCAGCCAGAAACCTTCAATGTTCCACGTTGCTAGGGCCATTGGATGCTGATGTAACTGCTGCACTGACGCCTGATTGGGTCAGCTGTAACCAATGGCCCATGACACATAGAGTTTCTTAACAATTACAGAGTTTATAACTGGCCTGGCAGCAGAAAATCTCGTCTGCCACCAGTAAATATATCAAATCAGAGGGATTTTCCATAAGAGGAAAAAACGTTTGCAACCATCACAGCTTGGTCATGGTTTTTAGGGAGAGTGTGACCTTATAAGGCCTTTAAAGCTTGAAAACATTTAATGCACTTTGAGGTTGTCCTGCACTGGGTTGTAGCCTGTGTAGGCTACTTGGAATGAGGAATCCAGAAGAAACATAGTTTTTAATGGTCTATGCTATACTCAACTGGGGTTCTGTAAGCGGTGATTTACACCCACACCCTCGTTTCCATCAGTCTGCATGAACATCCAGTTGACGTTAGAACCACAGATCGTCTTTGCCGAGACAAAGAAAATATCTAACGTGGCTTACTGGAACATGTAAAGGCAAGAAGAGGAAAAAATTGAGGACTTGTGGAAAATTACGATGTGACATCAGTGTTAGCTAAACCTATAACATTGCTATCTGGCTAACATTTGCAAACTTTAAAGAAGGGCAGTTACAAGCTAGGACAACAGTGCACAGGATCACCAGCTCTAACAACAGGGTCTGCTGACCTGTGTGGAGAACACCCCGCTTCAGTATAATACTATGGAAATACATAAAAATATATTCATTTATTCATCATTCAATAGCATCATCATCTTCTGGAGCATTGTTTGCTCCAGAATGAACAGTTTCGTGGCAGCTCTCTTTCTTTTTTGCTTATTAAATCGTGTTTAAAGTCAGTTCCAGTAAGTGTTAAATGGCCCTAAATACAAAAATACAAATATTTCAAATTAGTTCTCTTAAACCAACAGTTCTCTTGGCAACTTGTTTGTTTTTTCTGTCACACAAAACCATACCTTGTAATTATTGTCTCTTCTTCCATGCAAGTGCCCCTTCTTAGTCTCTCTTCACATTTTGCAATCCTTTTTACAATGACAAAAGTGCCTCTAAGCTTTTATCATTGTTAGTGCTCAAGCAATGTGCATATTTCAATGGCCAGTGCCGAGGGAGATGGCTAATATATACAGTATCTAGATGTATATTTCTCTCGGTTTTTGCATTAAATATAATACAACAATGTAATATTCCAAAGGGGACACGAATACCAAAAACACTCTCGGGTGGCAGTTTAATAATAACATGGCTGAAAGCAATCCAGTCTAATAAATCCTCCATCCTTTAACTCAGCTGGGCTCCCTCCTATGTTCACCCACTAACTGTCCACACTGTGTGGAAAACCTGAGCCCCACCCACCGTCAGAGAGACAGACAGGTTGTATTGTCAGGTCTGCTAATGCATTCATCTCGCGAATGAAAAAAAATCTCAGCCGCTCGACCACTAATTGTTGTGACCATCAGCAAGGACAAGACAAAACCTCTGTTGTGAGTGGTCTGCACTTACAGTATATAGTGCTTTTCTGTTGCTATGGTATGTTTCATTTATAAATAATCCAAGTTATGAGTTATGTCAAGAACAACATTAGAAAGACCTTCAACGCCCACTTCACAGTTGATTTCATGGAAACACTATGTAAACAAAAAAAAAACATCTGTTCTCTCTCCAGCCTCCAAACAATGGCCCTCCTCCACTGCCCAGCTCCTCCCTACCAGAAGGGTACTATGAGGAAGCAGTTCCTTTAAGTCCTGGAAAGGCTCCAGAATACATCACCTCCAGTGAGTCACACTAATTTAAAGTTCACTATCAATGGTATCATGCACTTGCTCCCAGATGTATTGTCCTGCATATAAGAAGCTTTCTGCAAATGTGTTACTGAACAAGAAATAAAACAGTGTGTGTACATTTCTCAGACTATGACTCAGATGCCATGAGCAGCTCGTACGAGTCGTACGACGAGGAAGAAGAGGATGGGAAGGGCCAGAAGATGCGTCACCAGTGGCCATCTGAAGAGGCGTCCATGGATCTCGTGAAGGACGCCCGCATCTGTGCATTTCTGCTGCGCAAGAAGCGCTTCGGCCAGTGGACCAAGCTCCTCTGCGTCATTAAGGACAACAAACTGCTGGTGAGGAACAAAAGCATTTCTTTACTTTATTTACTATTTTATCCAAAGCAACCTACAAGGAAAAGACGCAAGCAATAATAAGTATTCATATGTTTTTTAGAGGTGGTGATAGTCCCACCTAGTTAAATGGAGCCGGGTAAATCATTCCACTAGCTATGGAAAACGAAGGAAAATAGACTTGACTGGGATCAGTTTTTGGTACCCTCTCATTAGAATATCTGAGCGGGCTTGTAGAAGTGTAGCTTTTCGTAGTTGGTTAATATAGGAGGATGCAATTCCAATAATGGCACTGTAGAAAAGCATTTAAACTCATGCATTTGAATTGAGATATTTTGGAGAGGGAAGTGGTGTTCCGGAAAGATCAGAATCTCAGTCCAGTTTCTGTTCAACTGGAGGCATTGTTCAGACATCCATGCCAATATAAATATAATCTACCTATACATGCAGTATATATTTAGACTGTGTGTTTGTGTATACTTCAAGTATACTCCATACAACTTTATATTTATATGACACAATTCAATACGTTTCAGACTACCCGCAATACTTTTGAGATCAACTTGTTGGGCACCCATGCTTTAGAGAGTGTAGATCTTTCCATGATACCTGGAAAATGAAAAGATGAAAAGGAGATTAACCAAACATGAGCAGATATGTCATTACAGCACAATTGTGTTTGGTTTCTCCAGTTTACATTGTCCCTTTTCTCATCCTCCAGTGTTACAAGTCCTCTAAAGACCACACTCCCCAGATGGAGTTGACCCTGTCAGGGTGCAGCATCACTCACATCCCCAAAGATGGCAAGAAGAAGAAGCATGAGCTGAAGATTATCCACCAGGGAGCTGACGCCCTGGTGTTGGCTGTTCAGAGCAAGGAACAGGCTGAAGAGTGGCTCAAGGTAACACAGTGAACCCCAAAACATCAATTTACAAATGTGTTTTCCACTTCTCCTACCTCATTGCATTAAAGCAGAAAAAGAGCAGTCTGGGCAGAGATGTGGTTTCACGCTGCAGAAACAACAGCTGACAGAATTATCCACATTCCAAGTCACATTGTAGTAAATGAATCCATGCCCTGGAGCACATTACAAAACAGTCTCTACTCAATGCCAACTTATCTGCTTTTTCTGGATTTTTTCAGTCTAAGTTTAAAGCATTATGTTTAAAGATAATGTTAGCAGATGCTGATTAAATTAGACCCATACTCATACTCATATTACAAACCGATTAACTGGTCATAATAGTTAGTAATATTAACATGCATCCTTCATTCTACTTTGCCAACTCATTTAGTTAAATTCTGATACTAGATAACTTCGCCTTGGTTCTTTTCTGCCCTTTTCTGATAATGTAGTAGTGCTGGTTTGTTGTGAACAGGTGGTTCTGCTAGTTCCACACTCATGTACCCCCCCCCCTCTCTCTCACACACACACATTCTTTCTCTGTCTCTCCTCGTCCTCTCTTTCCATCTCTAAACTTCATCCCTGTGGCTGTTTGACAAGTCTGCAAAACAAACCCCCCACCCCAACCCACTCCACCCTGCTGACATCAAAAAGACTCTGGTTCTTTCTGCTTTTAACCCCTGCATCCATGTGTTGTTAGTCTAGTGGCAGCACCTCTGTGCTCTTTCTGTATCAGTCACAGGAGGAAAGACGGGCCTCATCTGGTCATTGGATTTAAAAGACCCCCCCCCCCACACACACACACACAGACACACACAGCCCCCACCTCCACCTCAGCTCTTTTGAGAATCTCCTGGAATTCCTTGTTTGTCTTTGACAACCTATTGTGCTCTATTTTAAGGTTTCTCCTTTTTCATTTGTGCAGTGGGTTTTTTGTTATCCTTTGTACCCGCTAGCCTCTGCCAACTCAATTCCCCTAAGCTGCATGTTTTACCTCAGGCCTCTGGACTGAGGGTTGTGCTTTTTCATTCTCCAGAGGTCCTGGTAAAAAATGAAGACTGAAGCATTTTTGCCCTGCAGACCATTTGATGGAAACACTAGTCTTATTATTTGAAATGTTTGCTTTCTGTCCTTTTCTTAAGGTTTAAACAATGTCATGTTTAGTTCATTTTAGGGTTTTCTTCGTGATTTAATGACTCATTCCCCACAGTAATTAGTCGTTATTTATTGATTGACTGGGGCAGGTAACCTTTTCAGGGCCGAGGTATCAGCAGGCAATCGCAACCAGAGCTGACAAAATATACAAAGCTCTGAACCACCCAAACTATGCTAACAATGGCACCAATTGTTGCTTGGCGAACCTGGCCCTGCACACATACTGAACCAGGTGCACGGATAGTCGGTTTTTCACTCCTGCAATGTGAAGTGTTTTTGTTTGCTTAATCGACAGTGTGTCCCTCGTCATGCTGCTGCAATGAGCAGTCATCACATCCAGTTGGCTGTGGTTGCACTCACACCCTCCTCTGCAAAACTGTTGATCTAAAATATTCAAGTCATTAGCAGTAGAGTGATGGATGGTTGAATTCCCCAGCTTGCTCTGCATTCCCTCGAGCCTCAGGGTGTGTAAGAGTGGCACCCAGCCAGAAAGATCGGCATATTTTGTGTCTGTGTTTGGATATTGTGTTGCTAGGACCACTAGGTATATAGCAGTTAATCATTTGTGCGTTATTTGCCTCACTTCTTTTATTCTAGTTTTTTTGAGAATTTTTGAGCACTTATCTGAAAAATATTTTCTACCCACGAGCATAAAACTTCAGTAGCCATTCTTACAGTATTGTTAATTTGGATACTGGAAACTAAGGTTACCCAGAACATTTCCCACCCTCACCGGATGAGACAGCCAACTGCATGACCCCATAACAAAAGTAAGGCAATTTGATATTGCATTTATCAAATTAGGGTTAGGAGAGGAATGAGGTAGATGTGAAAAAGAACTATAGAGGAGGAAGTGATTTGTGAAGAGGAAGAAGGAGAAAAGGAAAGTGCTGCAAGTAAGAGAAAGGAGGGTGTAGGAGTACGCTAGGACAGTACCTAAGAGTTTTCAATGCCCACTAGTTACAGTAATGACTCTTGCAGACACTGTGTGCTAACAATGTTTTTATGGAACACACTTGTCCATATCTTGTCTATACTTCATTCACCTAAATCTTTAGTGGTTTTTTTTTCTCCTCTTTTACCTCTGTCTTTTCCCCCATTGCTTTAGTGTGCCATAATTCCTTTGTCTCAATGGCTAATGTAATCACTTAACCTTTCTTGTACTTTTCTGCACTAACATTAGAAAAGTAAGTTGTATGTTTACATGATTTACAGTGTGCATTCTGACACCTTGACACTAAACTCCAGTTTAACAAAATTAACAGTCTGAGAATGCCTGTCCTGTTCATTTTAGTATTTGTTAATATTATAGAGAGTTGCACAGTATAGCGACAGGTGGACATACTACCAACAGTTGCAGCCTAAGCTAATTTACAATGCACATCCATCAGTGAGGGATTATAATACACAAATCTACAACAAAAAACTACTTTAGTAATAGGCTGAATTACCAAACTACTTTATGGCAAGGTCTGCCCATGTAATATGTGTCTCATTGGTGCGCAGGTCAAAACCTTTGTTGCATGGTGCAATATCCCCTGATTTAGTCTCCCCTCACCCTCTGTCAGCATCATGCGCATGATGCCTGTAACAAACTCAAAAGAAAAGCCACACAAATGTTGGTATAATGTTGTTATCAACATGTTACCAGCATTTCATGTTACCTGTGGCTCAAGATTTTGTTGAGCTGTGTTGCAGCATCAGATTCTAAATTAGCTTATATTTTCAAAATACAAATAAGTTGGTTGGTGAAAACACTGAAACTCTTTTAGACGTTTACCGGAAATGGGCTTTTTATGGTTCATAGCCAGTCAGATTACCTTTCCATTTTAATACAATAGTAAATGGTGCAGCTAGTTTGCTCTATTTTGCATTCTGCATCACAAACCACTTGCACCCCAAATTCTTAATATACAGTAATGAAGAAAATAAAGATAATTACAATAGGAAATGACAATTCCTCTGCATTTATTTTATGCATCAATGGTGCAGTAAGTGCAGCTAGAGGAAAATGGCTCAAGCTCACAGAGCATGGAGAATGTGTTATGTTTTTTTTACGGAAATGATTAGAGATTTCTCCAACAAAAACCCTATTATCCTCAATAAAGAAAGTAAAGGTATATTAGTATATACAAGTATATTACCGTTTAAAGCCTATATTTTAGTTTTGGGGGTTTTTTTGCTTGATAAACAGTAGTAATAATATAACTGAATACTTTCTTAGTAGAAATTGTATATTTACTATAATGGTTAAGATTGTTAACACAGGTCAGTACATAAAGCCTTAAAGACATAAAGACAAATTCGATGGCATAAATGTGAATATGAAATGTGCAGTCATGGGCCGTGAATGTGCATTTAAGATTTAAAAAATGTATTATTCCCAGAGGGAGATTCTAAAAGCCACTTTAGTTCTCACAGCAGCAACTTTTATTTAAAGTGTTTTAACACCCAAAGCTACTGCAGACAGCACCACCACCACCTCCTCCAGTTAGATTTGTTGCACATCATCAGACCTGCGTAGTAGCCCAGTCTTGCAGAGCAGTTCTCCAGAGGAAGATAGACTCGAAGTTGCAGTCTGTCCCTCTCTTTGTGAGCCAAACCAATGGAGCCACAGTCTGTCATTTCCCCAGCGAAACCCAGCTATGCTCCTTCTGAGCCAAACCAATGAGCTAAAGACCTCTGCCTCACCAGAGCTGGTTCAGAATGCTTGTGGAGAAGTTAAGGCATAATATGGGTGTCAGAGAGTGCATTAGCTGACTTGCACATAAAGCGGTTAATCTGAAATCTTATCTCCCACTGCCCACCACTCATCTGCACACACCCCTGTCACCACCACATGCCTAGGTTTGCAAGATCTGACAATGGTTTGCCAGGTCTGAAGTCTAATGAGGTCACCGTAATGCACACTGGCGCCCCATCCAGAGCCCTGCAGATCTCATTCACCCCTAGTGGACCTTATTGCATAAGGATTTCAGGGACGTAGTAAAACCCTGTGGTGTCTAATGTGTGTAGCAGACACCTCCACCCCTCCAGTATCTCCTGCCACATATGCATGCACGCTCTCTACCTCCTGTAGTTACTCCACAGCATGAGACTATTTGCCTTATGATCCCTTGGCTGCCATTCAGTAGCATGGTGGGATATGAGAGGAGGGAGTTCACCGTACATGTGGCCCACATTACTCCAGGCATGCTTTCTAAGTTGAAAGAATGAGCTGCTTAATTATGTGGCAATGGTGTGAGGAAACATTTTTCAGGATCCTCCCATGTGGTATGATCACGGTTAGGACCTAACATTCCACCAGCCCACGTAGATCCAGCAATGTTAGGTTAGCAAGTGTGGACTGTTAAGTTGTTTCACGTGTACAGCAGCCGTGTTAGCTGATATATTATCAAATATATATTTCCCAATATTTTCCAGGTGATGAGAGAAGTGTGTGGTAATGGATGTGTAGACATGGACGGAACTGGCTCTGGGTCACCAGTCCACAAGCCTGAACTGGAAAAGGTAAACTAATATACTGAGGTGCTGATTAATTTTACAATGCATCAATCTCCAGCTTCAGAGACAAATATCTGGCTCTTTAGCTGTTCATTTTGAACAGGAGCTAAAGGCAAATCATTTTCTTACCAGGTTTTTATTGTTAAAAAACAAGTCACTTTGCTATTCACATTCAAATCATCATACCCAGCTTATATGTGTGGGTCTGCATATATGTGTGTGTATTAAGTGATGGAAAATGAGCTACATTAGAGGTTCTTTAATGACATTCCCAACTTTGCACAGCAAACACAAGCCCAGACGTCCTATGTAACACGTTACAGATGCTGTTTTGGGTTTTTACAGTGTACAGTGCAATTAGACAGCTGTGTTTGTGCGTTAATTCTGTTGTTGACTCTTCCTTTTGTTAATTGTGTACCTTCTTCTGCACATTTTTTTGTGCATGGTCTCCCTGCTGCCAGAAGATATCGTGTGACAGACCGAGTTCAGATGGTGAGGCGCCCCATGAGAACGGACACAGCGACTGCAAGGACCAAGGTGAGGGACCACAGCAACAATCGCACTTCAGTGGAAATGAACATCTGTTACTGTTACTAACAAAAAGTGGTTCATTTACATTTAGCTAATATGAACCTGGGTTTGTGGTGAACACTAAATGACTTTCCTGGGAAAACCCCTCTTTGGTGCATAGGAAAAGATGATGTCTAGTTCACTTGGAATGCAAAGAAGATCCGGGTGGCTGGCATGAGGGCCCATATTCACCCTGGATGATGGAACATTTCAAAACACAGAAATTGACCTTAGTGTATTAATGTCACCAACATTTAAGTGTGAACCAAACCATGGATCTACACTACTAGTCAATCCTATATCAGGCTTAAAGTGAAGGCTTGGGTGGGTCAGCACTAAGTCACCACAGCAGTGACCCAGATCAACCTGGCCCCACGTGGTCCAGGCAGTGGGCCAGATAGAGGTGCCCTTTGGAGGTCATCTCTGGAGCTCTAGCTGATTGGTTACCTGGACATCTGTAGTTGGACAGTTGTGTCCCATGTTTATGTCCCATGACTAGCTGTTTTTCAACACTTCCCACCATATCACATGGGCTTCATTAACAAAATAGAAGTGCTTTGGATGAAATCATAACAGATCCTGAGGTTGCATTTCAACTGATTCATCTCCATGACAACTGAATAAACTCTATGACCTGATGAAGACCAGCTGAAAGCTCCAGATTTAGCTAGGTTTGTGTGGAGTTTTAGCATCTGTGAGTGGTTAGGTGTTTATAGAGTGAAATCCCCATCATAAAACATTGCATTCATACAGTTCCATTAATTGCAGCCCAAAAGCAAAATAGAACAATAACAGTTAAGTTAAATGAGGAGTATAACATTATCAATATTATTATTTCATGGAACCTTGGACCCAGTTCTAAATCTTGAGATGTTGTGACTGCTTTCCTCGTTAATCTGTCTCATAATTCACAAGGAGGATCTCTATGAGGTCTGAAAAGGTCAGTCTTTAATAATAATGCATGAAGCATGAGGAATGAGGAATGAGCATTTGGATTCAGCATGTGGTCTGATGGTCTTCCCCTGCTGAACTACAAGCCAAAACAAAGAGATACTAGTGAAATAGTCTCTGGTTATTTACTGTTTGTTTGTGCAGCCGGCAAAAATCCACTCAGAGAGAAATTTCATTTTACTTGTCAGCTCAGTTGTCATCTTACGTTTAGCACGCCAACTTTTTTCCTCCTTAAGAATGCTTAATTTTTCCAACTTGATTTCCAACCAGCAGTTTATTTCAAATCTTTAATGCTGTTAGGTTTTTATGGATTAAGCACAAATCTGACAAGTCACAGACTTGGTTGCATAAGTCATGGATTGTAATTGTAATAATCCCCCACAAGCTTAAAACAGTCACATTAAATGTAAAATCATTTTGTCCATTTAACAGTTCGGAGATGGTTCTGTTTTGTAACCTATAATTTATCTAAAATATGGGGGTTGGTAGTAGTGAGTGGTATAAGCAGCTAATACAGGCGTTAATAATGATTCTGATTTTAATGATTAGATTATGATACAGCTGCATGCTTTGCAGAAACTCTAGGAAACACAAGTAGACCAACATTCAGAGTGTGAAATGCTCTTTTGGGATAATAAGGTTCTATAAGATCTTTAGGATCCAACGTTCACACACACCAGCATAGACCAATGGCAGAGCTGACAGACCAACTGCCCCGCTAAGAGAAGATTGTTGGTGACTTTCCAGTGGCTATAATTTATTCTAAATCCTCACTAGAAATCTTCACACAGATTGTTCATGTGCTAGTGGTAACATAGTTGCTGCTTTTTAATTTATTTTAGAGATAAAGTGCAAAATCACCCACTACAACCACTTCAGGAGATTCTGGAAGATGTTATACAGTAACAAATAAAACAGCTGACTTTTCCAGCTTGGTTCAGAGAGACTAAGAGTGAGGCTCTCAAATGAATTAGATAAAAATAATGTTAGCTCTGACTTTAAGAAACTGTGTTTAGATCTAGGGTTGATTAATACACTTGATTGGAAGATTGCTGCTACTCCTCCACCCCATTCTCTGCTTCCATGATATATGATAATTCATATGAATCTCAACTGTTTGTGTTGACTTCACTGCTTTTAACTTTCTATTATCATGCAGTTAACGCAACTGATTTATCAGTGGAATAAATGTAATAATCTCCGTGGAGTTCTTGATCTTACTTTGTGCTTCATTTGCTCATTCAGCTCTTAAACCCTCTTTTCAGCTTAATCAGCCACATTCTTTCCATGCCTGGTAACAAAAAGAGCTGATTTACTGGAATCAAATTGACATGATCAGAGTTTCCCTCCTCTGCTTCCCCTAAGGGAAAAATAATATAATTCCTCCTTTTCAAAAAAGATTTGAATTACTTTCACATCTGCACGTCTGCTTTCCACCTCAGGCCCGCATCGTGTGTGACGTGTGTTTGTATACCTTCTGTATTATGAGAAGAACCTTGCGACTGTAAATTGAGTACAGACGGCTTCCTATTTAATTAAAGCGCTCACGTGATAGTTGTCACATATATACCACTATCCAAATCACTGTCCCATCTTCTGTACTTTCTTTTTTCTCTCTTCTGCTCTCTTTCACTCACCAAGAGAGCCAAGAAGAAGCTCTTTTCCTCATTTTGACCCACAGACAGCTGTAGGGACTCAGACACAGCCTCATGAGACTGGGCTTTCGTGACCTTGCAGCAGAATGTGCACTGTCACTCGTCTCTCTTTTTCTCCTTTTGGACAGAAACCAGGCCAAGTCAAATCACGGCGCTCAGTTCCAGACTGAACCTAGTTCACCAACAAAGAGCCCACAAGGGTCTGATTAGTGATTCTGAAATTGCAATTGTTGAAATTGTTGTTTATAGCAAGAGTCTGGTGTTCTTCTTTCACTTTTCTTTCTTACGGTAAAAGCATCAAACATAAATGAAACAACAAATGAACATCTCTCCTTAGATTTTAATGGTGGAGTGCATTCATTGTGGATCACAGTGTGCTCTCACTAATATTCCCTTCAGTCACAAATTCAATTCTTTGTCTGTCGCTCAGGAAGAGGAAAGAAGAACTCAAAGTCTGAGCAGAAGACTGGGACGGTGGGGAAGGGTGCAGGGAAGAAGATCACTAAGATCATAGGGCTGGGAAAGAAGAAACCATCCACAGACGAGCAGACGTCATCAGCAGAGGAGGACGTACCCACATGTGGTAATTTGGAGATTTAAAAATATATAAAATCTTACAAAATCTCCAAAAGTTCTGTCCTGACAACACTTGCTTTTATTGTCAGGTTACCTGAATGTTCTGTCCAATAACCGCTGGCGGGAACGCTGGTGCCGCCTGAGAGACAACCAGCTGCTCCTCCACAAGGACCGTGATGACCTGAAGAGCCACATCGCCTCTCTTCCTCTCCGAGGATGCGAGGTCAGCCCGGGCCTCAACCAAAAACACCCCTTCGCCTTCAGGCTGCTTCGTAACGGCCAGGAAGTGGCTGTGCTGGAGGTGAGATCAGTTAAACCAATCAGAACTGCTCACTCTTTGTCATTGTCTGTGTTCCTCTCATTGGGAAACGTCTTGTCCACCCACTAGCAACTTATGTCCATGTGTTTGAGGTTGTTGTCGTGGGTGATCTTCTTGTGTTTGCCACTTTGTTTGTTTTGATTCCATTTCCTCTGCACACCATCCTGTTTGAGACAATGGCTTCCATTCCTTATGCCACTGCCGCCGTCATCATTAGTAAGCCTTTGATGGATGTGAACACATGGCAATTTCTACAAACCAACCAAAACAGCTCCAAACTATATTAACTTAAAAGAAAAAAAACTGACCTCTGGCTCTGCCGAAGCTTTTTCTTGTCCTGACTCGACTGGAGTAAGCTGGAAATGCTGCCATTTCAATTGTAGCACAGTCATTGAATTAGCAGCCATTCTGTCTCCTCATCATATAAACTTATTATGAGACCTTTTTCCTCCAGGCGTCCTCCTCTGGAGAGATGGGGCGCTGGTTGGGGGTTTTATTGGCCGAAACTGGCTCTACTACAGACCCAGCTACCCTGCACTATGACTACATTGACGTCGAGACCACTGCCAACGTCATCCAGCTGGCCAAGCAGTCCTTCTGGTAAGGAGCACAATTGTTTGTATGTTTAAAGATATCATGAACAAAATCCCATTTTCCTAAAGACGTCTGTAAAAGTATCTTAATAAAGAGTTTTAGATTCTTCCTGACCTCACATGATGTCTTCTCCTCACAGTTTTACCAGTAAACGTGCTGTCTCACCTAACCCGTACCTGGACAACCCTGTCAACGGCTACGCTTGTCCCACTGGAATGGCTCTGCACTATGATGATGTCCCCATTAATGGAATGGTGAGGGCACGCGGGTCCACTGGTGGCACACAAAGAGCTCAGTAAACCTGCTACAGTTTCTTGGTTAAACCCTTTTATGTTTCCCGCCTTAATGTCAGGCATCGAAGGAACACCTGTTACAGTATGCATATCCGTGCGATGCAGTGCAACTAACTTCTCTTCTGTGTATTTCTCTTCCTTGTTGTATGTTGTCTCCTCTCTGCTTTCCCTTCTTGCCTGCTCCCCTGCTCTAACCCAAGGACTCGGAGGTGCAGTACTCCAGTCCCAGCATACGGGGGCACCAACTGACAGCAGGGGTGCACTATGAGAATGCTGACCTCTATGAAAACATGCCCTCTCCCAAGCTCACCACTCGCTATCCTTCCAAGCGTCCCTCTTCTTCCAATGCCTCCTCTTCCACCTCTACCAGTCACTACAAAACTCCTGTTTCTAAAGTGTCTTCTAAGTTCCTCACTGCTGAGTCTAAAATTAAAGACACCGCTCAGGTGACTAACACTCACTTTTTACGCTAACACCTCCTGCTCTGTTCTGCCTTATGATTCACAATATTTCATCTTTTTAGTATTTTATAGCATACTGTCTCACCCTGACTTTTTCAGCATGTGCTTTTATTTTATCTAGTTTCTAGTTGGCCTCTTCAGTAGAAGGAAACCTCTCTGTGTGCTTTGATCGTGAACAAAAAGATAGATATGATGTGACTGATTCAAAAAGGAATTGACACAACCTCACAAATAGAACAGAAGACAGAATCAAAGCTCTGGGATTTACCTAGTGCCACCTTGTATTTTAGCTCAAGAAAAACAGCAAGGACACAGAATACTTGTCAGAACAATGTCTATAATATTTAATTACTGACACTGATCCTGTTGTAAAATGGTTGGAGTACTATGCTGTAATAACAGCTGACACTGTAAGAACTATATACAAGTAAATATTAACTTACGCCTACAGCTCCTAATGGCTGCCTCTGTGTACTGACCTACTTTTAGCAGTGTATTTAACTCATGGAGATTTTCATAAATATAATTTTTCATAGATTTTTGCTGCTAAATCTTGCTTTTCTATTGGATCTCAAGTACATGGATCAAGTGACCCCACCTTAAGAGCTACCCTGTCTAATTCTAATTCTGAGTCGAGTGGCTATCTTTTTGCATTTGTCACTGTGAACCGCACCTTTCATGTTGCCCAGACATCTGATTGTTGAAATGAGAAGATTTTATTATTACAGCTTTAATGTCAGTGAGTGCAAATGTTTAAATAAGCTAGAAGTGAAACATAACCCCACTGCTGACAAGAATTGGAAATTGTGTCAAATAGTTCATAACTAGAGTGCATCTCTTCTAAATATATCTAAATATCAAAGTTCCTGATTTATATGTGGTGAAATTGTAAGTTAGACATTAGGCGAAGATACAAAAGGAAGTCGGTTTATTTTTCCTGCAGTATCGTGATCTTGGCCACCCACAGACACCTGAATTGCTGCAGTCATTAATGATAATTTGATTATAACCATGACTGGGCCCAAAATCATTCCTTTGTACAAACCTTTAAAATGTTTACAGTTGATCTCTCTGTGTTTAGTGTGTAAGTGAACAGTGTGATTGCGCTGTACCATATTTATAATCTATGTATATGTAGGCTGTGTGTGGTTGTCCCACATAATGTATTTCCTTCCTCCCCTTTACAATGAATGTCGGTTCTGTGTGTAGTTTGTATTTTTACAGCCAGGCTCTAAGTGCCACTCTGCCTCCGCAGCCACATAAGTCACCACATGGTGTTGTATGTAGCTCCATCTCCTCCCAACCACCCTTTTGATGTGTGTGCTGTGTGTGGCCGTGGCCAAGGGGTGTTAACATCGCCTCCATGACCACAAAGTACCACTGCAGTGTAAGAAGTAGATTTCTGTCCAACGAGGTGTAAAACAGACTGTGGACGGCACAGCTGGCCTGGGAAGTCAAATATTAGGATGGATGTTTAAGACTTTAAGCATCCTGACTACAATCAGCGCAGGTCAGGGGCAGGACAAAGATCATGTGATTTGTAGATATTTGCCAACTTTAGCCAAATTTTATCACTGTAGGTATCAGTGTTTTAGAAAACTCAGCACAGTCCAGACCTCACTGCAACAACATTTCATTTCAGTGCAGGTACATCAGCAGCTGTTTCAACGACAGCTAGAACATTTTAATGTGGATTCTTATCTTTTCTGCTTATCTTTTTCTTTGCTGCATACTACGTTATGTATGAAGTTACTCAAACATTCTGCCGCCTTCATGTGCTTGTCCAATCAGCTGAAGGGAAAGAAGGCAGCAGCAACCAATGGGGTGGCATCAAAACAAAAGACAGAACTTAAGAACCAGTCTAAGAAGAATGGAGTTAGTGGGACCAATGGAACAGCATCTCTGAAACGCAACAACTCTAGTAAGTAGCAACGGAAAGTATTTAAATCTACATTATTTCTCCAGGATCTGGTTAAATATACAGTGAATAAAATCACAATAGTAATTTGACACTTGTCCACCTACCCTGGTGAGTGTTTGTGCTGTCAGTGAGCAGCAGACAGAGTGTCTGGCCCCACAGTCTCAGCCTCACCACCACTGATTTCAAGAAAAAATCAACTCCACAGCAATTTGGAAAATGCAGGACGTCCAAATTACAGTTGGTTTAAGTAGAGGGGAGTAAATAAGTTGAAACCCCAGAACCTCCCCAACCCTCCAGACGATCCATGTGACGTATGCGGCCCAGACTCGAGCCTCCTGCCAGTGTTGGAGTAACAGACTTGATAACAGTAGTGAGGCCCAGAGTGTTGAAAAATGGTGAGGTGTGGTTGTGTTAATTCTTGTGGTTGAGAAAAGTATTTTTTTGCCTAATGTGTGAATGTGAAGATAGAATCGCTTGTGTAGCTTGACTTTCTTCCAAATGTCGCAATGGAAAAACCAAATATGTGTCGTGTTGGATTCAGAGTATGCTACAGAAGTTTCATATTTCCAGTGACATACAGTGAGTGTGCTGCGTAAGTGAACATCCACCCGTTACTCTCTCTGCTTCCAATAAAGGAGGGTGTGGTCTTTGTAATAAATGACTGCCTAAAGGGTGATTTCACTCATTTTGGTACAGAGCTTCAAGTTTGGTCAACCTGCTCCTAGAGCATTCCTTCTGATTACATCATCTAAACTATAAAACTCCTCTGAATGACATCATCTGGAGAAGAGGAACTGTGTGACTGTGGTTGTGAGTTGGTTGGGTTTCTGGGCATTTTGGGTCTAAGCACTGTCCTGATGAATTAAACCAGTGACCTGAAGACCGTAAAAAGTATGATGACTAAAATAAAATCCACACCAATAAAAATAATCTGCTCTTCTCAGTGATGACGAGGAGTACAGACAGCTTACAGTCAGCTGATAGAGAACTTTGAGCTGAGCGCACAAAGCACAACATCAATGAAACCAAAGAACAGGTAGTGGCCTTTAGACCCCAGTCCCACTTCCCATCCTGGTTGGGGATGCAGAGAGAACTCCTACAGAGAGTCCACATCAGCAACAAACTGGACTGGTCAAATAACGCAGATGTTTCTGAACCACTTCGTGAAAAACTGTGGCAGATGCTCATTTAGCCACAGACTGATTCCACTGAAAGCAAGACGGAGTGCTTCAAGTGATCTTCTGTGCCCGCTGCCATAAGACTGTACAATAAGATGCAATAAGATGTACCATCACAACAAGAATGCACACATTCTTCAGTTCCACTTCTCAAACTGTATCTGTAGTTTTATTATTACATTATTAGATTTATTATTAGATTATTATATTATTATTAGAGAAAAATCATCGTCTTTTATTGTAACATTTTCATGTTACAACGAAATTTGTGCTCTGCAATTGACCCATCTCCCCTCGGAGGGAGCAGTGAGCAGCCACAGGCTTAAGCACACACCTGGTATGGGGGATGGGCTGAGAGTCAGGGCTGGGATTCGACCCTGCCACCTCTTGCATCCCAGTCTGAGGCTTACTCGTTGAGCTACCAGGCCGCCAAGTAGTATAAGTATAATAATTAAAGATTTTTTTATTTCTCTTGTTCACTTATTACTCAGACAGTGCCTGTTCTTTTTTATTGTTTTACAATTAGTTAGTTTGCTTATCAAACAAATGAATGTCATTTGACCTCATCATATTTGTGCTGCAGACGGGGACCAATGCAAGTATGGAAAGAACCGCGTGGAGGCTGATGCCAAGCGACTCCAGACCAAGGAGGAAGAACTGATGAAAAAGAAGCAAGAGATTAGGAATCATTTGACCCATTTGAAGAAGGAGAGGAGAGACCTGCGCACTGCTGTGGAGGCAGCTGCTGGTAACAGAGTGAATCTTCTCTGTCTTTAGGTTCTGGAAAAATGCATTTTTAACCTTTTGTCAAGTACAGGATTATTAAAGTCACAATTCTCTTCAATCATTAGGAAAACGTTCACACGCTTCTCTGTCGGATCGACTGAAGAAGGTGGAGGAGGACTGTAGGCGGAAGGAGGAGGAGCGAGTGAACCTGGAATTGGAGCTGACAGAGGTTAAGGAGAGTTTGAAGAAGGCCCTGAGCGGAGGTGTCACCCTGGGCCTCACCATTGAACCAAAAGCTGGCTCCTCTGGTCTCCAGGTCCGAGCTCCTGTACTGGTCAATGTGTGAGCAGTTCAGAAATGCAACAATAATAGATCATCAAACTAAAACATGGATTAAGAAATATAGAATTTTTAAAATAGGGAAACATAATCTAAAGTCTACACATTTACAACAAAACAGTGTAGTATTCAAATAAAGTGTCGGGTCAAGTTGTAGTAGTCAACTGGATAAGACAATTGCACGTCATTATCAGTGTCTAATTCTTCTTCCCTGCCTGTGCGTTCAGTCTCCTGCAACTTTGCGACGGACCCAGGAGTCCTCCCCCTTCTCCAGCTGCGACACCAGTGACACAGAGTCCTGCATCCTGCCGGTGAACAGCGCCTCGCTGCTCCGCCGACAGCAGAGCGGACAGAAGGCCTCACCAGCCCGTGGACACGTCCTCAGAAAGGCCAAGGTCGGAGAATATTGGAAATGAAGTTTGAACATTTAGTCCAGTACACTTTGCATCAGTGCATCATATACTCATCTATGTATCTACTCTGTATGTTTGTTTTGCAGGAGTGGGAGCAGAAGACCGGCACATAAACCACCCCCCCAACATCTGTTCGCTTATATTTCAGTTTATTTTTCTTTTAAAGAAATTGTGTACATATTTATTAGAAACTGTTAATACAGTCAGAGCGGTGAGGACACAGGCATAGCATGCACAGGAAGCCCAACAAGTGTGTAGGTGTTGTAACCTGTAAGTACCACCACATGCAGACACCAACTTTTTAAACATTTATACTATTGAGCATGCTCAGTGTGCCCAGTTGTGTTGTCCGCTGTACTTTCTTTTCAAGCCTAGCGCCACTCTTTTTTTTTTAGATGCCAATTCTGTTCCAGCGGTTTGGGTTCAAAAAGGTCAAAGGTCAAAATAGAGTATTTATTTGTAAATGTTTAAAAAGGAAATATCAGCTTCCCTTTGTTGTTTTATTTGTTTGTTTGTTTATTTATGTTGATATATTTAAAGGTTTTTGTAGAATTTATGGACACGATCCCATTTCCTTCACTGTTCATGGTTCTCATTCATGGCGTCAGCATCAGCAAACAAAGTGACAATAGCCACACTGTAACACAAGCAGCTCCTGTCTCAGCAGAGTATGAGTATGTTCGTGAAGCTGTAACATAGTCGAGTGTAACTGAATGGCATCACCGGGACCAGGAATTTCTCCAACAAACCCACAAAGAGTTACGTTCACACAGTCCTGGCAGGGCACAGGACGTCACGTTCACCTCCCCTGAATTGTTTGTTTGAATTCTTTGGATGAAAGTCTTTTGCAGTGGACAATTTACCAGGGAAAGAATTCTGATCCATGCAGTAGTTTTGCATGGTCTCCCTGAGCTCTTCAGTGCTTTCATTCATTTGAAGAATGTAGAAAACATGTTTCAGCCTGGTGCCGGGACAGTAAGTAGGGCAGCTGTTAACCGTATAAGAACCCCAGGGTTGGTGGTTTGTGTCCTGGTCCCTCTTTTGTGCCCGTCACAAACGCAGTTAAACGGGGAAGGTTTTGTCACGGTGGGCATTCAGTGTAAAATCCTTCCAAATCATATATGCAGAGTGATCTCACTCTGGCAGTGACAGATCCTTGGATTTCACACTAAACAGTAGATCCCAAATCATCCAAAACATTTTATCAGATTCAGATTCAGATTTTATTATCTGCTTACTTTTAAATCTCCTAACAAGGCAACAGACACTTGACCGTGGAACAATTTAGTAGTTAACTGTCTGAATATTTTGGGGGTCTGTGAATAAAGAAAGGCTGTAATTTCTTCCCAGTTCACTCAGTCTCTTCAGCCAAACCCTGAAATTAAAGCTGGCAGACTGCACTGCCTCTTTAACTCTATAGGGAGAAAAGGAAAATTAGGCCAAGCTCTAAACTCTCTTAGAATAAATGTACCACACGTGTCCAGACACTGACTCTTCACTACTATGATTACATAAGAAACAACTGTCAAACATATTTGTAATTTTGTAATTTTAATGATGAGTTCATAATTGCTGCAAAGCTCTGTAAACCCCAACGCTATTTGTACATCTGTACACATTCATGTGTTGACTCACGCAGTTTCAGAGTCATTGTGCTTCTTTAAATAGTTCCTTAGTGTGATGATGGATATCTGTCCTCACGCTGCAGCAGGACCCTTTAAAAGCAGGACGGCTGCAGTCTTCAGTCCAGCTTCTCTACTCACGCCGCTGGTCTGCTGTAGATCAGACTGCGTGTGTACGTGTGTGTGTATGCGAACGCACACTCGAATGTCTCCATGGCACATTGCAAACCCATCAACAATACACTGACTCGAAAAGGGGGACACTTGCTGTAAATTCAAATTGCTGTGTGTTTTGCTAAATCAAAGACTGTGACTTTTTTCCAGGCTGAAACACACACGCACACAATTGTCATATACGTATTTATGCTGCTTTTTTGATGATGGCTTTATGATCCACTGCCTACAGTTTAGTTTCTCTGCAGCATGTGTGATGTCAGTTAATGTGAACCTGCTGTATATAGCTTGACATGGTGGGACGGGGTTTAGGGGACTAAACATCATTGTTTGTTTTTTTTCTTGCACCTTATACATTTTCTGCTCTGTTGTGTATCTCAGACGGTCTCCTCTTCGGTGACACACGTGCTTGTATATAAATGAATAAACCTCCTGAAAAATAGCTCATATACTGTGATTCATTACTGGGGTCATGGAAAATAAACTTTGTCCAGTTAAAGCTACGGATTTTTGTTGCAGTCTTCAGAGATATATTCTTTTAAATTAGCACAATGACAAGGCTGATGAAGATCATGATAAAGATAAATTAAATTAAATTAAAAGCTCCAGAGTGACATTTAGAAGGACCCAACGGTGAGGTGAAGACTGCTGTGTGTCGATGTGTGATGTCTGCCTGCTCAACTCCTCCAATCCTGAAGAGGAAGGATGTATTCATAGTGATGCTTCTGCGTAACTAGAATTAAAAGTTTCACACATGTGCTACAATGACATAAACAGAAATTAATATTGGAGGGATAGGATCCAATCTTAAATATGTGTGGGGCAACAACTAGCTGGTCCAGTGGACGCTGTGTAAAGTCATGACGTTTCATCTGGGACTGTTTGATTCGAGGTTGGTTTCACATGACACGTGCCGATTTATCAAAGTGATCATCGTCTTCACTCCTAAGAAGATGAAGATTGATTCCCCCTTGGCGGGGCAGCCACAGGCAGCGCTCAGAAGTGTTTCACTCAGGGACACACCTGGTATGGGAGATAGGCTGGGTGACTCAGCTGGGGATTGATCCTGCTATTCCTGCATCCCAGGCCAGAGTCCTAGTATTTCTCAAACAATAAATAAACCAAGTCACAGGCTCACACAACTCCCAAGACAATGACCATGAATCTCAACACATGACTTAATCAGAGTGAAAATGTAAGATTAGACAACAAAAATCCCCAGATCTTAACCACTCTGAACCCTCGAAGGTGAAATAGCATCAAATAAAAATGTTAATAATTTTTGAAGTTTTCATCTTTTTAGAGGAAACCTTGCTAAATTGTCATTTGAATTCTTTTCAAGGAGCCTTATTCACACGCTATTATTAAAAGAGGTTTATTTATTATTTTTGAGAAATACTATTTGCTCCTGGCGGATCATTTTTGTAAATTCATAACAAATAAGTGGGAAAGACACCAGGTTAACATTTAAAACTAATGATTTTACTCAGTGGCTGGATAAGTGTGTACTGCATTTGCTGGACCCATTTTTTTTACTGTCTCGTCTCTAACTTTTGAAAAAGCTTAATTCAAATAGTGAGACAGGTAACAATGTTCTGTGTTTCCTTCTATTGTACTTTACTTTGTACATAATACATTGTACTGTAATGTAAGTCTATCCCGCATGTTTGGCCAAAGCCACCAAAGCCCCATCTCCCTGCTATTTGTTATGTAAAATATTTCATTTTTTGTGATAAATATTGAAATACTTCAAATAATTAACCTGGTATTTAAATGGTTAAAATTTAGAAAATAATTTGGTTTCATTTAGCAGGGGGAGTTGTTTAAGTGATTTATGAAAAAAAAACAGAAAAAATATGAATGTCTGATAATTTTATTGCTGTTTTTGTGCATGTACACTTTTGGCCATGAAAGTGATGAAGGTATGTTTTTTTAGGAGGGCATGGGGGTTAAGTTATACAAAATTATACAGAATATTTGAATTTAACTACTATTACTATTACTACTATTTTATGAGTATGAAGGTTCGGGGGTTCGGGGAATCAGTAACAGAATGTTCACAAAACAAAGTCTAATTGTACATTTTAACATCTGCTGTACAGTAAAAAACTGAATAAGTTCCACCTTCCTCATGAGCTGTTGATCCAGTTCTACTCTGCTGTCTGAGTGGCTGCACTGACAGGAGAACACAGGTAAAAACAGTCAGAGCTAATGAGCAATAAAGCCTAGTGTGCTGAGGGTGGTATGGACAGGGGAAGTTACTAAAATAAGAGCACTGAGCAGGAAACAAGGCCAGGATTGTGACATCAATCAGGTGTTGTAATGTTGCCAGAGCATTGCACATGCAAAACGCCATGACTGTGTACTGCAAAAATCGATCGTCATTGACTTTTCAATAATTGGTTATAAAGCGGTAAGAACAATTTGGCTTCCCCCGTAGTAAACACGGTGAGCACCAAGTGCTGCTACTAGGCTTAGCCAGTCCGTGTTGCAACACATACTTAGTTTCCTGTTGCATTAGACTGTGCATAATTGCATTTACAGCAGGTTATTGGTTTGATTTCAGTAAGAGGTACACACTTTGTCTTTCATTTGTCGGTGCCCTTTTTTTCAGGGCCATTCTCGAGAATCAAGAGTGCAGGAGGTTTTCGTAAGGCTCTGTAGGAAGTGATGAGTTTTAGACTTTTCAGCAGCATCACTAAACACCATATTGTGAGTCAATGTGTACTTGTCTCAAACGTAGCTGCTTTAACCAATGTTGGTGTCTTTTGCTCATTCAAGTAAGTGACTAGACGGTCAGATAAACATCTTTTGAACTCTTCCAACAACATACAGTAAGTTCTTTCAAAGCAGCAAAATCTGTGACCTTAGAGGCAGCACAACACTTATCAAAGAGAGTACTTCTCTCCAAGGCAAATTCAATGTAAAACATGTTTAGATGTTAGATGTCAAACTGAACATATTCAAATATATGGACAAACTAAAAAGAAAGAAAACAAAGTTCCATCACAGTGTGTCCTGATCATTATCTGGAAAGTGTATATTGAGCAAATACATATTCTAATGCAATTATAGCAGCAGCAAAGGCCAGCAGTAACAAGATTTTCAGGTGCTAAGTTACTGTTGTTTTTGTCATTACTTTCAGAATAAAATAATAGAAAAAGTTCATTACTGTCAAATCCTGATGTACAGATATTATATCTATAGAGCCTACATGTCATATATTTCATGACATTAGTTTTACCACTGTGAGCACAGAGCACTGAGCACAGCAGCAAACGTGGATAAATTCACATATTTGGATACAATTTATCCTTTATGATATTTTTGCATAAGGACCAATTATATTTACCCAAAAAACAGATGTAAAGCACTTTCAGAGTAAGTTCTGTCTGCAGATCTTATTTTATCTGTTAATCTGTAACACTGAAATAACACCAGAAATGTGAACTGTTTCCACCTTACATGTTTTTTCAATGATTCTTACAGGATGGTTCATCTTCTCCTCATGCTAGTTACATAAGTATCAGTGGCTTTGACTTGGGCTGATGCTCAAACCTACTGCAGAGAAAAGTATGCAGACTTGGCCACCATTAGAAACACAACAGAAATGAATGAAATTATCAACACAGTTTCATTTGCTGGTTACACTCTGAGGTCTGGATTGGTGTGTACATAGGATAAAGATTTGGTCAGATTTCACCACAGAAGTCTTTTGGAAATTGAAAACCAAGCACAAAATGAGCCTTACTTGGTGTATTATATTTGAACAAGCTTTTCAAATATAACCTCTGAAGGATGTTGTTCTTATGAAATTTTCTCATTGCAGCATCCATTTATCTGTAATGGTGAGCACACACCAAAATATTATTCTCCCATCCTTTTAAAATTTAGTAAACATAATTTATTTATTATATTTTCCATGAAGGGACACAGCTGTTTTTTTGTGAATGAAACAATGGATTGGTTTAGAGCCTGGGGATACTGCAAGAAGAACTTCACAGATCTAACCATTCAATAGAACAGCGCTGCTGCTCATAACTTGATGCCTGGTGGAGATCGAGCCTGGATTGGCGAATCCTACTGGTCTGATGGCAGCAACTCCTCATTCAGATGCTGGGATGATCTGGCAAAACTATGTTTCTCTTCGAAAACGATATGCGGCTTTGCAGATTTGCAGAAATCATGAAAATGGAGGTTACAGTCAGGTGGAACAAAATTACCATTTGTCTATCACAGCATACCGCAGGTTCCTATTCCTCTCATGGAGCTAAAGAATTAGAAATGTATTCAATAGTTTTGATGTCAAAAAGAATACTACAATAACTTTATGTTTTTCTCTTATGTTCTTCTTTGTGTGTGTGAACTCAGTGTTTAAGCTGAGGATGAGCTCCTCTGTGGATCTAAATGACCCTGTTGTGAAAGCAAACATCCCGACACAGATAAGCATCTAGAATCCATAAATATCTCTCAGTATTATCATTAGTATAATGGTTGTTTTATTACAAATTTTTGTAATAATCATCAGAGCATTTGCAGATCAACATTTTTCAGATGACAGGTGGCTGAGTTAAACACCTGTATGTGGTCATGAGACGCAGTTTGCTATTTAAAGCAGATTATAACATATAGGTGTGTGCACATATTTTTGTGTGAACATGTAAATCAGCTGTTTATTATGTTTGTTTCCTGGTGCATGAAGCAGGAAACAAACATAACAAAGAAAAAGTGCAGCCATCTGTGTGAAACCAGTGTGTTTTAGCATCGGTGCACTGGCTCCTGGTTTGTTTTCAGATTGATTTTAAAAGTCCTTTATTTGCTTTTAAATGTCTTCATGGCCTTGCCCCACAGTATCTGTCTGAGCTGCTCCACCACACTCCTCCACATGTTCTCTGGTCCGCAGATCATTCATTGTTAGTTGTCGCTAAGAGAAGGAGAAAGCTCGAGGGTGAGAGAGCTTTATCAGATAATGCTTCAAAATTATGGAATAAACTGCCTTTAATCACCTTCCTACTTTTAAGAGCTCTCCTAAAACACATTTTTTCTCTTCGGCTTTTAAATCTATCTGAGATGTTGATTTAACAGTTTTTTTGTTTGATAGTCTTATTTGGTATAGACTAGAATTCTGGGGGGGGGGTTTGATCCAGCTACTTTCTGAATTCAGGTCTGACTCTTAGCCCCTTGAGCTACCAATGGCTTTTCAACTGTTAGATGCATTTCGACTCTCTACCTATTTGAACAGTGTGACTCTGACATTCTGACATGTTTTGCATAAAACGCAGTGGAAATTTCCACAAACACATATATAAGGCAGTTGTGGAATTTCCTCATATTCAGTTTCATCTGCAGATCTTATTATACAGTCCACAGCGCGGCACGATGACAGGCAGGATCATCCTAGGTGTCTTGTTTCTCTCAGGTCAGTGACATCTTTGATAACAGTAATATTCCTCTGTAACACTGTAATAATGTTTAATGTTCTCTCAATGACTCATCTTCCTCACAGGGTGGTTCATCTGTTCCTCATGCCTGCTCCATCAGTATCACTTTGTTAATGTAAATATGACTTGGACTGCTGCTCAAACCTACTGCAGGAAAAACTACACAGACCTGGCCACCATTGAAACCCTAACAGAAATGAACCAACTCATCAACACAGTTTCATCTGCTGGTTACAACTCTGAGGTCTGGATCGATCTCCATGTAGGTTTTTATGGGTCTTTGTCATATAACATCCCAGATGACTTTTGGAAATGGGAGAACCAAACACAAAATGAGCCTTACTTGGTCAATTATCTTTGCTTAAGCATGTCAAATACAGCCTCTGGAGTACAGTGGTCATATGAAAAATGCTTATTGCAGAATCAGTTCATCTGTGATAATGGTAAGAACACAACAAATATTGTTCTCCCATCATTTAAAAATGTATTAAACATACAGTGAATGTATTATATATTTTTTTTATTTACCCCTAAATTCTAACTGCAGGAACACAGCAGGTTTTTGTGAATAAAACAATGGATTGGTTCAAAGCCTGGGGATACTGCAAAGAGAACTTCACAAATCTAACCAAATGGAACAGCACTGCTGCTCAAAAATTGGTGCCTGGTGGAGATCGAGCCTGGATCGGCATGATCAGACTTCCTTATACTTACTGGTCTGATGGCAGCAGCTCCTCATTCAGCTACTCGGATAACACTACATCAATATATGACAATATAGACAGTTCGATGCGGGGCGTTGCAGATTTGCAGAGATCAGGAAAATTTAGGTTACTGCCCTATCAAACAGCTCTACCATTTGTCTGCTACAGCAGCCCTGCTACAAAAGCAAAAAAAGGTATTATATAACAATATATTATATAATTACAGTTAGATATCACACACAAAGCGTATCACAGCAAACTCATGTTTCTCTCTCTGTTTTAAAGTAGTTAGGCTGAGCATGAGCTCCACAGTTGATCTGAACGACGCTGTTGTCAAAGCAAACATCCTGACACAGGTAAAACTACAAAATAAATTTCATTCAAATGTTGCTGGCTGCCGTTTGGGTGTGAATTATTGTTGTGTCCTCTCCTGGATAAGCAGCTAAGTAAAGAGTTTTAACTAATCAGAAAAAACAATAATAATAGTGTGTTGTTGTAAGTAGCCACAACAATGTATAAACACCAAACTTTAATTTTGGGCAACTTGATAACAATTATGTGACATCACAAAAAATAATAATGATTTAAATAAATCTACACTGACCTTAGTGAATTGTAAACACAACACACACACACACACAGAACTTTAAATTCACATGAAGTTATAATTATAATGGCTTTGACCATTGCTCTTCCGACTTATATACAATTTCTCAGACATTTACTACATTTACTATTTATTGATTTTCATTGTACTAACTCTGTTCTGTGCTTTTGTGGTTGTGATTCTTCAAATGGTTGTGTTGTGCTTGTGTCTTTTGCTTGTAAGTCACTTTGGAAACTATTGCCAAGTAAAGTGCAGTAAAGTTTTCTTTATTGAGATATAATATTAATTATATTTTTCATTTAAGTTTGGATGAAAGTTGACTAACAAAATGACACCTTTGTCTCTCAGCTCCAGAACAGGCTGATGGAGAAAGGAGTGAGTGGAGTCACCCTAAGGTGGAGAGAACAGCCTTATGGAAAAGTTTTTTACAAGGAGAGTCAAACTGAAAAAAACAATAATGGATGTTAAGTTTACATCTGCTAATGCCTACATTAGTACATTATCTATAGTTATCATGCAAAATATATTCAACTAACTGTAATTGTTAAGATAATAGTATAATTTGCAAAATGTGTGTGTGAACACAAACTCTTTTTAAATGCTCACTCTGAATGTTTAAATGAAATTGCTGCAGTGGCCTCTTGTGTTTGAGTGGAGATACTGTTTTATTTTCTGAGAACTCAGAAAAGGTTGGAAAATACAGGTCCTTCTCAAAAAATTAGCATATTGTGATAAAGTTCATTATTTTCTGTAATTTACTGATAAACATTA